>JAULKM010119085.1:0-21338 GCA_032355605.1 Rubia tinctorum | reverse complement strand
AGCTGAATGAATTTTTTATCATTACTAATTGGGTCAATTACAAAAACCAAAAGTATTTTGAGTTGATTACATGTAGGGTTATATAGTTGATTTATCGGGTTGAATAGTGTTCGGGTTGATTGTGGGCCGGGTTGAATTGTGTTCAGATTTAGATCGGGTTTCGGGTTGAGTCTGGTCGTGTTGGGTTCGGATTCAGTTTGAGTCTGGTCGTGTGGGTTAGGGTTCGGGTTGATATCTCTCGGGTCGGAATCGGGTTTCGGGCTGAATTTGGTCGTGTCGAGTTCGTGTCAGATCAATATTTCTCGGGTTATAATCAGGTTTCGGGTTGAAGTTCGGTTGTGTCGGCTTAGATTCAGGTTGAAATCTCTCGGGTTAAATCAGTTTTCGGGTTGAATAGGTCGTTTCGGTACGTGTCGAGTTTTCGGTTCGGGTCAGAGATTGACAGCTCTATGTAATATTAAATTTCATTTTGAAATGAGAGATAGTATTGATTTCACAGTTCCCTCCACACCTACATTACGGAGAAATAAAAGTATTTATTTATTGGATCTTACATAGTGACACATTCATCGCAAAAACCCACTACTTGATGGGAAAGGAAAAGAAAATTCCTTGATCATTTATGTGGTGAAGTAAAAAGTCCACCAAACTTCAACCATATTTTCTATGCTTTAAATTCCCCTAGAGCTTATTCTGATTTCTGAGTACGTACCCTAATCAATTAGTTGGATACCAAAACATTGTAACCAATTAATAAAATTCCCTTTTGAGAAAACTTTCAATCCCCGTGAAATGTCTCCTGGTATTTAATGTTCATTGATATTTTCTTCATAAATTCTACTTTTATTCAATATTATTTCCTGCTTACAAGAGCATGCATATTTAGTACTTCTGGAGAAGTGATGAGACAATTCCTATGTATAAAGCTGGTTGTTAACAAGTACTTGGAAGAGCCCCAGCTTTGAAGGACTTGGATCTGAATCGCAAAGATGAGGAGAAAAAAAATCTGTAAGTGTGCAACGATATGGTAAACATATAATTCTAAGCTTTCGAGCTTGGTAAAGAGAGTTGAATGCATAGGTTGCTTCCATTCTTGGCATGTGAACAAAGTTTTTCTTTCTCTTTTATGTTTGGGACAATATTTTTAATCATGGGTGATTCTGGAATTCTTCAGACACTCAACACAAACCACATAAAAACCTCATTTCAATAACTTTTACGATTAAACTATAATTATTTTTAAAAAATTACAGAGTAAAGTGCTAAATAACCCTATGTTTAGATCGAAAGTGTCAATATAATCCTATTAAATCTAAAAGTGCAAATCTAACTATGTGTTTTGGTCGAAAGTGTCAATCTAACCCTGACAACCTGAAATTGGCCGGAATTATGTAAACTGATCATTATACCCTTCTAAGGAAATTCAAAATTCGGAAAACTTTGAAAGACTTTATTACCTTAAGTGCAATGCTTTTTAAAACTTGAAAACTTCTTCTTAAACTTCTTCTACCACCACCAGGGCAATATTCACCCCACCACCTTCGCGCCATCTTCTTCCACCTTCTCTTTCACCTTCTTCTTCCAACAGAGGTAGTGATCGAGCCACCCTTCTCTTGACTGAACCCTCTGCTGAGCCACTCTCTTCATCTCCTAAAATCGTCGGCGTACCACGACTGTAAGCTATAGACAAGGGTCTCTGTAAATTGCGTCACTGGAGAAGGAAGGGTTGGGACGGTGGTAAGATGAGGCTAGGACGGTGGCGGGATGGTGGCGGAACAAGGGAAAAATCATACTGAGTTTCGACGCGCGGCTAGCTCGCGGCAAATCAATCTAGATTTTAACGCAGTTGAAGGGAGGGCTGGGATAATGGTGGGCTCTTGGTAGCGGAAAGAGAGACGGTGGGACGAATGGCGTGACGAAATGAAGGGTTTTGAAGCCAGCAATGGAAGGTGATTTGTGGTGGGACAGTTAATTGGGCGGCGAGAACAGGGAGAGAATGTTTGGGGGCGGTGACGAGTATAGGGTTTTGGTGCGGCGCTGGTGCGGTGGTGGCGGGGCCATGGTTTGAAAAAGAGAAAAATAATTTTTTTTTGATATTAAACCACTTTTAATCAAACCACTGGCCACATCAACCAGGGGTAGAATGGTCATGAAATTTTTAGCTTTAAGTCCAGCGGTATTTTTGTCTTTTTAGACTAGGTCAACGACTTAATTCCTTTATTCCATGCCGGAATAGTGTAATTTGGGTATATCTGTACAATTGATCAAAATCTTAGAGTTAGTTTCGTACTTTCAAATGAATTTATGGTATTATTTACTCAAGAACATGTACTAGTGCTTTCCAACATTTCACCAAAAAATAATTTATTTATATTTCTATTTAGGCAAAAATAACAAAAATTGTGTATTTTGGAGCAGTAGACAATGAGGTAACACAAATTTAGGCCTAGTGTAGTTTTCCAAGACTATGTAGAAGTAATCAATGTTGACTTCGAGGCCCTTCCGTTCACCCATAAATGTCCAAATTGCAAATTTGCAATCTTATATTATTGAATTGCATTTTGATGTCACCAATTTCGTGCTTTGAAAAATCCAACTTTATTGGATGGGCCTAAGTGCACAATGTAAAAACTTTAAGCGTAACTCCAAATTGAAATTCGCTCGAACATGATGCTACCCTATACATCTCCATTGTATTTTCCAAGTCTATAACAGAATATTTATCAACAATTGGGCATAACGATATATCTGTAATCCTTTTTTATTTTCCCTCCTTACTTCTAAGTAACATTCAACTCTAAGTTACTCTAGAACATGTACTAACGCTGTCCAATATTTCACCAAAAAATAATTTATTTTATATTTCTATACTTAGGCAAGAATTTAAAAAATCTTGTATTTTGGAGCAATGGATAATGGAGTAACACAATTTTGGCCCTTAGTGTAATTTTTCAACGCTGTGTAGAAGTAATCAGTTTTGGCTTTCGAGGCCCTTCCATACACCCATCATGCCCAAATTGGAAATTCGCAATCATATATAATTGAATTGCATTTTGGTGTCACCAATTTCATGATTCGACATTTCACTAGTAGAGAGCTTTCTATTAAAAGCAGCAAGAGAAAGTGGTTGTCCGAAAACTGCCTTAAATAGACATTTCTGAACTTGAAAAGATCCATTCGGATCCCTCTTTTCAAATTCAAGGTGGATTTGGGCCGATCCAAGACAATTTTTCAATAATCGCCTTTAATTAGGGTTAATTAAAGGTGGTTGTGTAACAGGTGGTATGTCAAATTGCCTTTAAATATGACACTTTACGAACACACCCACCTTTAATTAACCCTAATTACAGGCGGTATGTCAAATTGCCTTTAAATATGACACTTTATGAACTCGGAATACAGGAACGAATGTCTTTACGATCTCAGAAATCATGTGGTGACCAAAGTACAAAGAGTAGATACATTTTTTGAATCCATAAACTCTCTGGTTGGAAGTTCCAAACTCAGAAAATGGTTTATCATGTCTTAATTAATATGGAAAAACTTTTACGATTTTGGAAATGACCCTGTTTATAAATAAAAATAACAGCCATTTTGCATAAAATGCCATAAAACCCTAAAACTTTGAAGAAGAAGCTCATTTATATCCTACCCATTGTTGTTTGTGCCTATTAATTCATCATTTGGCATTCGAGAAGGTTATTTTTATCCAAATTATCTAGTTATTGATTTTCTTGAAATAATATAGGGTGTATTTAATACTCTCTATATATCCATATTCACGATTACGGTTTGAGATTTTCTAGGGGTATGATTATTGTTGAATGGATCCTCATTTGTTGCGTTTTAATTAACTTTTAGGATAATAGATTGAGATGAACTAATTGGTAATGATCTTAGAAAATCACCGGAGTACTTGCCATTGGTTGAATCTTTTGTTGCGTTTGCATTTGAACAAGCTTATAAAAATGGTTCTCCGAGGGCATGATTCCCATGTAAGGTTTGTAGAAATGATGTGTGTTTAGTGAGGAAGAAGTTGCGAGAACATCTCATACTAAAAGGGTTCCAAACTAGCTACAATCGTTGGGTTTGGTGTGGGGAAGTTGTGAAAACCTCTCATTCGAATGAATTAGAGGAAATGATGGTGGGTGATGAATTAGATGGAAACGTTGAGTTTAATGAAATGGTGGAAGATATTTCAAGGGAGTTCAAAGGTAAACCGGAGTCATTACAAGCTTTGATTAACGACAAAGGAACGCCTTCGTACAATGGTTTGAAGAACTCGGTCTCGAGTGCGACTCTGCAGATAATGAACCTAAAGGAAAATTTGGGATGGACAGATAATTCGGTGTCCGAGGCTCTAGAGTTGTTTAGGGATTTTCTTCCCTAGAGTAATTTGATGGCCGATAGGTTGTATGCCAAAAAAAATACTATGCCCAATGGGATTGGAATTGGAAAAAAAATCAATGCATTGCCAAACGATTGTATGTTGTATTAAGGGGAAGCAAACAAAGATTGAAAATATTTTTGGGTATGTGGCGAGGCTCGGTATAAGTTGAAGAGAGGTGCAATTGTGGTGGGTGCGGAAGTTCCATTGAAATAAAAGAAGAAGAAGACACCAGCAAAAGTCTTATGGTACCTTCCGATCATTCCTCGTTTCAAGAAGTTGTATTCCTGTAGGGAAGATGCAAAGTGTTGCGTTGGCATGCAGAAGGGTCCGGCCGGCGGATGATGTGATAAGACACACTTCAGAGGGTGAGCAATTGAATAAAGTCGATGCTCTATACCCTGAGTTTGGGAACGAATCTCGGCATTTGATGTTAGGATTGTGTACAGACAGTATGAATCCTTTTGGTAATATGAGTAGCACACATAGCTCTTGGCCTGTTTAGTTGATCATATACAACCTTCCTTCTTGGTTGACCATGAAACATAAATATGTGTTGTTGTTTTTGATAATATCAGGTCCGAAGCAGTCGGGTAATGATATTGATGTGTATCTTGCTCTTCTAGTGGAGGAATTATTGATTTTTTTTAATGATGGTGTTTGAGTGTATGATGGGTTGGGTGAAGATTTCTTCACTCTGAAAAGCATTGTTATTTTGCACAATTAATGATTTTCCTGCATACGGGAATTTTTTAGGGTATTCAATGAAAGGCCACTTGGCTTTTCAAGTCTGTGAGAAGGACACCAATTTTTGTCAATTAAAACATGTTTGTAAGACCTTTTATTAGGGGCACGTGCGATTTCTTCCCTAGGGCCACCCATGGCGATTGGCAAAAAAATTATTCAATGGGAAAGTGTAGGCAAGAGTTGCACCGGTGCCACAGTTAGGTACACAGAATTATGAAAGTGTTAAGAATTTGCCCAATGACTTTGGCAAGAAGAAAAGAAAAGCTACCGTTGATAGAAGTTGGAAGAAATGCTCCATATTTTTAAACCTACCTTATTGGGAGCATTTGGATGTTAGACATTGTCTTGACGTCATGCACATTGAGAAGAATGTTTTTGATTCTTTTGTTGGGACGTTATTAAATACCCTTGGAAAGACAAAGGATGGATTGAAGGATATGCTAGATTTAGTTGAGTTGGGTATTCAGAAGAATCTAGGGCCAGTGACTACCGCTAATGAATGCTATTTGCCTCCTGCTTGCTATTCAACGTCGGAATCAGAGAAGATTTTTTTTTCTGAGACCCTTAGTAGTGTGGAAGTGTCTGGTGCATAATTGTTCAACATTAGCAATTGTGTGTCAGTCGAGCAGTTGAGGTTAGGTGGGTTGAAGTCACACGATTGTCACAACCTAATGCGGGAATTGAATGTCATTACCATTCAATCTACATTGCCTTCTCATGTAAGATTATTCATCCCGAAACTCTGTTTGTTTTTCAAATCCATTTGTCGCAAAAGTATTAGTGTATCAAAGTTTGATAGGTTGCAAGTAATTATTGTTGAAGTTTTGTGCCATATGGAAATGTATTTCCCTCCCTCATTTTTTGACATTATGGTCCACTTGTATGTCCACTTGGTGCTAGAGTTAAAGTTATGTGGTCCTGTTTTTCTTAGATGGATGTACCCGTTCATGAGGTATATGAAAATCTTCAAGCACTTTGTGAAAAATTGGTATAGGGTAGATGCTAGCATTGTGTAGCGATACGTGACAGAAGAGGCCATTGCACTGATTATATGAAGGAAGTTGAATTTGTAGGTGTTCCAATCGATAGACACGAATGGAGGTTGGAAGGTGCTGGGGTTAGACAGAGGGAACTATTTAACCCAAGTGCGGAATATTTATCAGCTGCCCATCTTTATGTTCTGCGCAATCACGAGGATGTAGTTCCATACATAGAGATTCATATAGATAGTATACGAGTGGGCCACTCTAATTTTAATGAGGCTCTGGTCCTCCAATTACACACCTAAACATTTGCGTCATGGTTGCGGGAATATGTTGATGTCGAAGAACATTCATCGAATGTTAAATGGTTGGCTCATAGACCACTAGGGACCGTTCTTTCATATGTCGGCTATGACATCAATGGGTTTACATTTTCCACGAAATCAATGGATGATCAGAGTGTCACTCAAAAAAAGTGGAGGTCTCTTGTCTTCGAAGCATTGCACGTTGGAAGTGGGGGTGATGACAATCCTCAATACGCCCTTAAGTGCTATTTTGTCACAATATTTGAAATTTGGGAGCTTGACTATGTCAGTATATGCATCCCGGTGTTTAAATGTCAATATTAACAACGAGCAGTGCATCAAGGATTTTGGCTTCACCCTTGTCGATAGAAGTCGGGTTGGATGGAAGAACGACCCCCTTTATATTGGCGTCTCAAGCGCACTAGGTTTTCTATGTCAGGGATCCTATTGATCCTAGGTGGGAGATTGTTGTCGAAGGGAAGCGTGATTTCGTTGAAGAAAATGACTTAGAGGAAGTAATTGGTTCTGGATGCTTTACAGCGAGTTGTGGATCTGAAGAAGTCATGTTGCTCGAGAAGGATGATCGTAGTCTTCACAGTTTTGTGGGCCTTAGTGACTATGATGAAGGAATGTGGATTGATGGTAAAGTGAATATCACACGTAGAAGCGGAAGTCAAAGAAGGTGGTGATCAATAAAAGTAAACATAAGTATTAAGTTATCATAAATCAAGTGTTAGTTGATAGGATTTGGAGACTTCGTAAACTGGTAGGGTTTATAGATTTTTGGTGAAAATGCCCTTTTTATTAAATACATCGAACTTTCCGAGTTCGGAAAAACATATACGACTCTTCACATCTTAGTCACGACAAGTTTCCGAGTCCATAAATATTTTCTTAGGGAAAAAAGTAGCGCTTTTAATTTTCCAGAGGAAGGCCGAAAATGTGACACAAGATCGGAAACTAACTTCCCTAGCTCGGAGAGTACTTCGGACCTATTGGTACAAACCAATGACATCTTTCCGAGCTTGGAAAGACAAAACCAATAACATCTTTCTGAGCTCGGAAAGACATCTGACCCATAAATGCAAAGAAAAGACAGTTTTCCGAGTTCGGAAAACAATCTTGTGTTCAGGTCAATTTCACACTTCAACAAAAATTTCACTAATAGGCTCACCGTTTGTAGAACTGAATACATCCATCAAACAAGTAACATAAAATAAAATGACAATTCAACATCCATAGCTTAGTCAAGAAAAAAGCGTTTGCATAATCAAATGTCATACAATGCTTAGTCAACACATGTAAGATTCAAAACTTCCAACATCCTAAATGTGAAAATGGACGCAAAACTAGACGAAAAATAAAAATATCCAGCAACGAAAAGACATCCATATATTTTCCAAAGTCTACTACTCGGTCATTCTATCGATGCAATATTCTCCCCCCTCATCTTGACCTGCAATGTTTTCTTCAACGCCTTGACTAACATTCCCGTGATCCCCACCATGATCACCATCACCACCGTCATCATCTTCACTCTTCGAGAAGACTGGCTCAAAGTTAGGAATCTTTGCTAAACTTCAAATTGAGGCATAGGGCTTCCATGAACGCGACATGCTGGGAATAAGCGTGGGTCAACATATCATGCGTCTCGGTCATGTTCGCACGCATGTAGTCAAAGTACTTGCTCAACCTAGCCTTCCAACCACTGTTTGTACCTGTCATTCAATATTGAGCCGTCAATTTTTATATCGTACTTAATTAACGTTAATAAATTAAACTATTTGTCTCTTACCTGACTCGGATGACTCGACCATTCCTGCTTCCACTTCGCTAGCCCTCTTTACAATCTTAGCTTTTTAACCGGGTAATGTACGAAAGCACTAATTTCTGCTAATGTCTTAGTCTTAATGGAGCCCTTTGTGTTGGAACCCATTCTCGTCATAGTATTATATCCGAAGAGGTTTATCTTTAGGAATTACGCCCGCCTTCTTCAGTATGGCGGTTATCAAACCACCATAGGGAAGATCTTTCTTCTTTGTCTGTGTGTCCTTCAATAGGAACGAGATGATGGAGAAGTTGGGGTTTATCTTTCTACCCTCCATGCTATTGTAAAACATCATGACGTTAGCAATAGTCAACTTTCAAGTATGGCCACCCGTTGGGAAAATATTAAGGCATATACATTCATAGATGAGGTGTTGCTCTACGGTCAGGACACCAATATCAAAACTATTCGCTTTCCCCGCACAATATACTTGTCTCTTAAAATATTTATTAGAAAAAGATACAGGACAAAGAGGAGTAGCGTTCCTTATGCCCGGCCAAACATGTGTGTGATAAATATCGAGGGGACCATTGAGGTCACCGGGCCTTAATTTCTCAGGTGAGGTGTAGGGCAATCTAGGGCAGCCATTATTTTCTACATGGTCACAAATATATATTTCCCATTGACCATAGTTACATCTCGATTATTGTGACTTTGCTCCAAATTTTTATAAAATTGTATCACTTCATCAATGTGAACGAGCTCATCCATACACATTTTTTTCTCTAAACATTGGGATTTGAAATATGCAAGTAATGTGCCCCAAATCGTCGCCACTGTATCTTTCACTCGTTTAGTCGGAATCTGCAAGACAAAGCCTCCAGAGTTGTTCGAGGGGAAGAGCCTCCTATAATAAAATTAGAAAGTGTATTTTTATCAAAGATGAACAGTTGCGTATACAGTGTTACCTGTCTCCTTTATATATGATAGTAAATAGGGTAACTCTTTTGTTTGCTTGTGATTCAAGTAATAAACTCTTCCAAGGGCCCGTCCAATGGTTATTACCCATTGGCTATTACTTTGGGTGTAAATAAGAGGGACTTGGGCCGGCTAGGCTAGGCACTCGGGCCCAGCCGAAATGACGCATTATGTAGTAGAAAACAATCTAGTCCTAAACTTTCAACGTGTGATGCTAATATAGACTTAGAATTGATAAAAAAATTCTTTGAAAAATCAACATACCTTTGCTCGGTGAATTCATTGAAGAATTTTCTAGATTCGCCAATCTCTGTCATAAGCCGATGACTCTGATCACTAGCCTTTGACCTAGGACCTGAGCTCTTACGACTCATTTTCAACATTTTTAGGGGTTTGTGGGTTTTGAAAATCTGGAATGAAGGGTTTTGAATATGGGGTTTTGAATGTGTTTGAGGGTTTCGTTAAACATCTGCCCATTTTTTATTTATTTTTTAAACATGAAAAGAGTTTCCGAACTCGAAAATGGATCTTGTCTATTATTTCTAAGAGGCGATTGATTTCCGAGAGTGGAAACATATATCGTGTATCTTTCCAAGTTTGGAAACCCTTTTCACAAGGAAAAAAATAGGCATAAAGGGTTTCAAATGGGCATTTACTGCCCATTTGAAAAACTTGCCTTTCCCACTTCTCTCCCTCAAAAAAAACATCCCCAAACCTAACCCACAGTTCCATTTCTTCCACACTCTTCCATGTAAGCTTTTTATGATTTGAGGTATGTCTTCCATCCTAGTTCTCTTCTACTCCAATTTCTCACTTACATTTTTAATTTTCACAACATTTTTGTATGATATGAAGGTATACACTATGAAGGAGTATTTCGTACCCTTTGATTGATCAAAAATGTAAATATACTCTTCAATAAGTAGCTAGGGTTCAATATATTCAAACAAAAATGAGAAAACTCAAATGTTTTTTGGTTCATGCCTTCTACGGTTTGCATTTTGTGATTCCTATGAGTTATATTTGAAGTGGGGTTTGTTATTAAATATAAGTTGTATACAAGTGTGCTTAAATTCTAGTTCTTAAATGCTATTGTATATGTTCATTGGCTAGGGTTTAGTCCAATGTATATTCTTACATATTTTGGGCATTCTTTAAATATTACTAACTTATTTGTCTCCAAGGTTAACTTATTTTTTGGTATCTTCGTAAATGTAGCATTCAAAATGGTAACTAGGAAACGGACTCGTGACAATGTGTCAAAGTCCATAAATGTCAATCCCCAAACAACGGAGTCGACATGGGATGAGGATGACAATACGGGGGATGTAGGAAAGCAACAAACTCATTATAGAGCCTTAGAGTGTAGAATGGCTAGGAAAGAGTTAACGTCATTGATTTTCGACTAGTTGGGAAATTGTGTGTCAAAGCAACGTGTCAAATGGTCTAGTTGGGTGGCAAAGGTTGTTAGAACAAGAATAGATATCCGCTACGATTCTTGGCATGATGTCCCAAAAGATTACAAAGACACCTTGTGGAAGGAATGCAAGGTAGCTTTAGCGAATCCTTTTTCCTAGATTTTTCATCTACAATTTTCCTTTACATGTAAACCCATCCTTATATCCTTGTGTTACGTAATCCTCATAGAGGCCTTTTCAAATCGAAGCAGAAGATGTGGGTTCTTTGCGAAAGAAGGCTATGTTCATAATGTCCAAGAGTTAGCGTGAACATAAATACACTTTGTCCAGAGACTACATAGTTAGCGATAAGAAAGGTGATCGCCCATTGGTAACACATACACACATTCAACCGGAGAGCTGGGAGATTCACAAGAGAAGGCCATTAGAGAATAGTGATAATGTTATTGAGCAAAATTCAAATTATTAGTGTGATTAATAAGATTACAATGTCTATAGTGATAACTTGAAACTAACATCCAACTTAAGGTACAAGGGAAGAAAAACAACGCATTACCGGGGAGAATAAAATCCCTCACCGATTGAGTCGTGGGGGGTTATGGGTATGCGGCAATCGAGATGATGAAAGAGCGTCTAAAATAAGATGTGCAAATTGCAATAGCAAGTGGGATACGAAAAATGGGGTAAGGGCTTCGGTGCAACTCATTAGTGTGGCTGACATTGAGAGGTTTGATTTATTTCTCAAAGGTCAACAAAACAAAGATGGTGTATATGTCAAGGATGAAGAGAAATAAATTTCCGAAATAGTGGTACGTAAATTTTGTAGTGATTATAGTATTAATTTTAACTATATTAAGGGTATATCGATATAACTAAGGTTTCCCTATTTATGTTTCTGCTTAGGAAAAATGGAAGAATGACCCATTGCAAGGGTAATTCATTCAAAGGGATAAACACGACATCCTTTGTGAAGCCACGGAAATATCTGACCTCCAGGGCCGAGTTAGGGGATTGGGTAGTTTCTTGAACCAACGGAAAGTTTTCGGGATCGTACGGTCCTACAGTGGAGTGGAACCCTCGAGAGTCTAAGTGTTGGAAAGAAAGAAGCCCAACTCCAAGACAAACGAATTGAACAACAAGATATTCTAATTTGGAGGTTGGTCCAACACACCGGGCTAGTTCTACCAAAAACTTTAGCGGACTTGACACGCAATTGGACACATACATCTGGGGGTTCACAACATTCTCCTGATGAAGCTGGGGTCAATTGCTAGGAAATTATTTCAAAACCAAGAATCGATGGGCAACTGTTCAAACCCGACGACCCCAACGATACCATTCTTGCAATTAAAAAAGGTCTAAATGATCCTTCACTTAATTATGTCATTTTGAATTGATTTTAATATTCAATAGCTATTTTGCTTGTGTTTTTGATATCATGCCCATGTGAACTATACATTGATCAAGACATTGGCGGTAGGCCACTACATGTAGCCGGTGGAGTTTTGCATGGGTTCATGAAACAACATCGCTCCATACCAATTGCGGAAGGTCTTTCTAGGGTTTCCTTGGAGAATCCTTTGGTGATAGGCACCCCTTTTCCAATCCCGGACGGAGAATACAAGAATGTTGGCCCTGCCCAATGAATGTTCCTTACTTGGCCATGTGGACTTATATACACCGATCCTATCAAGGATCGATATTTGAAGGCAATAAGGTCTCCATCACAAAACCCGGTAAAGACAACACCAAAACAGGTGAAATCAACGTCCAAGCCGGTACCAACAACGCCAACTAGGGTTAGACCTCCATTAGCAAGAGCGCAAATCCCTTGAGACACATCTGCCTTTGTACGTGTCCTTTATAACATGCTACAACCCCATGATCGACCATACGCATTCTTGGTAAATGAATGTGTATTCGGATGCAAACGTGAAATCATGGCATTATGGAGCGATTTTGAAGACATATGGAGATGTGAGCAAGTTAATCAAGCGATGATGTTGATCTACACCTTGTGAGTAATTTTATTAATTTTATTTCTAAATTCAATTTCAATTACGCTAACACTTATTACATATAATACATACTTTGAAATTTTCCAGGTACATATAATCAAAAGAAGGGATGGATAGGATACATGTGTCGGTCATGATACAAGAAATTGAATGTACAAAACAAGAGAGGATCGACTACATTCACAAATGACTAGACTGGAAGGTTAAGATGATTATTTACAACGTTCATTTTCTTTACAAACATCGTTTTAGCATGTTGCTAATAACATTTAAATTTTCGTATTCAGGGAACACTGGAGATTAATATTGATAGTCCCCGCAAAGAAGCGAGTGTATTGGATGGATCCCCTCCACTTCCAACCGTCTGATGCATTCGTTGAGATTTTGGAATCTTCAATGAAGAAAAATAGTGAGGAAACAAATTGTTCGTTTCAAGTGGTCAAAATCAAGGTGGTATACCAGCATGTTAATTTCAAATATACTTTACATATTTGGTAAAATAGTATTAATAATTTATGTTTCTTAAATATAGTACAAGAAACAGTCTCAAACTTCGGGGTGCGGCTATTACGTCATGTTATACGCGACCGAGTGGATAAACAAAGTCGAGGAAGATGTACTTGAACTTGAAAAAGTAAGTGTACAATGGTTCTTGGTAATATTCCAAACTAACCTCTGCCAAATATTTAATACAATAATGTTATGTACAAATTTTCAAAAAAGATTGGAAACCCTACTCGCAAGATGATATCAACAGTGCATGGAATTCATTGGATATGCATCTAATTCTCAATCGGTCTGTAGCACTGGGGAATCCCAATATTGGTAGGGGCACTCAAGTTAGATAAACATTGAACCGTAGAAATGTCGGAATAGATTTGAAGTGAATTCTATTCCTATCTATAGATTATTGCTTGGTTAGCGTTATATATAGATTTTTGTTCAAGTAAAATATACTATCGTGTATTGTTTTCAAATTATGGCTGTGTATCGAGGCTATTTTTGTGCCGGTAATATCAATGATGGAAAATTTTACCACAACATCATATTGAATTTCCGACTCCGGAATGTATTTTTGTCTCTTCGATTTTCATATACCATTGGTTAGAATATGTTTTCCGAACTCGAAAACATACGCCACAAATACGTTTCTGAGTTCGAAAATGATTTTTAGTAGAAAAATGCTCAGCCAAAAATTTCCAGATTAAGACCGAAAATGCGAAACGAATCCAAAAATTAAATTTCAATTTACAAAGACAGGAAACATGGCTATAACTAATTTCTGAACTCGGAAATTAGTAACTTTATGAAATCAGAAAGTTCTGTGAAGTACGATGGGAGGACCAATATTTCTGAGTTCAGAAAAAATTAAAGGTGGTTGCGGGCTTTAATTTATGGCGGTTTTTAACCCCCTTCTTTGTCGATAATTAAAGGTGGATCTCGGAAATGCGTTCTTTTGAGATTGATTCAAGGAGGAACCAACAAAGGCACTTAGAAAGTGCCTTTAAATTGCCAATAGAACCACCTTTAATAGGCTCATCCTACACTAGTGATTCCAACTTTCTTAGAGGGACCTAAGTGCAAAAGTAAAAACTTTACTCGTAACTCCAACTTGAAATACGCTCGAACATGATGCTACCATGTACACCCCCATTTTATTTTCAAATACCGTAACAAAATGTATATCAATAATCGGGCACAAGAACATATCTGTAAACCTTTCAATATCCCTTTCTTACTTCTAAGTAATCAACTCTAAGGTACACTAGAACATGTACTAGCACTTTCCAACATTTTACCAAAAAAATTATTTATTTTCTATTTCCATATTTATGAAATAATAACAAAAATCATGTATTTTGGAGAGAATGATAATGTCGTAACGAATTTTTGGGCCAAAGCACAATTTTCCATAAATATATTAGAGGGGATTTCGTTCACCCGTTGTTGCCAGAATTTCGAACACACAATTGTTTCTTATTTAGTTGTGTTTTTATGTCTTCAACTTTGTGATTCATCGCATCCAAATTTCATCTATGGACCTAATAGTATAAATTAAAGAGTTAACTTAGAGATCAAATAATATTAGTACATGCATTGTTTTTAACTAATACCGGTGCTACATTATGGCGGGGAAACTGAATTTCATAAATTTTTATTCAAAATTTTGGAGGGGTTGTTTAAGTTTTTGAAATATTGGACTAGGCACCGGTATCAGCTACTTGGGCACCGATATGTACGCCTATACTTAGAAATTTGTTTCCCATATTTGCTCTTGGGTCCAAAATTTTTTTACCCTATTTAAAGCAGTCCTAAGCAACTAATTTTCATATACAAAGATACCGGTATGAGCCATTTGGGCATCGGTATTTGTTCCAGTGCTCCATACTTAGAAAAAAAATCTAGAGTTTTCTCTCGGGCTCCTTTTTTTAAAGTCATTTAAAGCAACCCTAAGAAGCTGCTTTTCATATACATAGGCACCGGTATGAGCCTTTTGGGCACTGGTATTTGTACATGTAAAGGTGTTCCAGAATTATTTTTATAGAAAACCCAACTTGGTTTCATCGAACCATTTATTTCTTTTGTTGATTGAATCTCAACCATTAAAACTTTGTCGATATAAACTAAATACGAAACCCTAAATCTAACCCACTCTCATTGCTCTCCAATTATCCTACCTCCACCACCTCACCCTCTTCGCCAGTGCCGCCTAGCCCACTTTGAAGGCTTCGACGCCGACGTCGACGACGACAACCCCCTCTCCCCCATCCCCGTGGTGCACTATCCTAGACGCTAGCTTCCGGACCAGCCACGATACCATATCCCCATACTTTGGTCACTGGTGGGAGTTGCGAGCTCCACCAAAATTGTCAGGTTGAGCTCAGATCAACAGTGCTTCAACTCTCATTGCCACCAGCACGTTTGACCGCGCCTTAGTTCTTGCGTCCAACCTCACCTTCACGGTTTTGGTTCGTTGATGTTATCTAGGGTTTATGGAGATTAAGTTCTAATTTTTATGATAATTGATGTTCTTAAATCTATTTATTTCTAGTTTGTTTCATGAATTGTGGGTTGTTATGTATTTTCAGATATATGTAATGAACTTTTGAGTTGTGGTTATGGATTTTCAAGTTTTTTTACATGAATTTCTGGTTATTATTTGTTTTCTTCATCCTATTATTCTTTATGAATGTCTGGGATTTACATTTCGGCCAGTGAGTTTATTAATCGCCTATTTACTATCACCGGAATAAACGAGCATAGGCACCGATATTTCAACCCCTTGAGATACCGGTGCCTAAATAGGAGTTGCTGGAATATAGATTTGTAGAGCACCGATATACGCTACCGGTGCCTTTGTAACTACGTTCTAACCCCTCCCTACTTAGGCACCAGTATTTCAAGGGGTCAAAATACCGGTGCCTATGTATCCCCTTTGCAGTAATGTGATAGTCACAAAATGCAAACAAACAAATTTATATAAACCTTTTATTGGGGGACAAATTTTTGTATGAGACCCTCTCATGGTGAAACTAAGGTGAAAATAGATAATTTACAAGTATTATGTAGATATGGGATTTTAAATATAATTTTAAAATTTTTGGGGGAATAAAGAGGCTTCTGGGTGTAAATGTCATATTTTTGGGCACTTGGGTATGAATAAGGCCCTGTGCAGTTCAACCTATTTCAACTTCAATCAATTCAACTCAGCTTTTCTCATCTCTTCTCAACTCAGCTCAACTCCAATCAACTCAACTCAACTCTTCTTAACTCCAATCAACTCAGGTCAACTCTAATAACTTCAGATCGTCTACTTTCAACTCCATTCAAATTTTTTTAATTTAGAAAGTTCTTTAATATATTTTGAATATAAAACTTATAGTAAATGTTGTTCATATTTGACTGTATGAATTACTGCAGTTATTGTAATTATGAAAAGCATACTCCCTCATTTTCACTATGTTTGACACACTTACCATTTCCGTACGTTTTTCTAAGAAAGTCAACTTTCCATTTATGGAAAAAATATCATTCTCAACCCTTTATTAACTTTTTACTCCCCTCACTCAATTCTCTCCACACATCTTCACTTGGAAAAAAACAACACATGAACCTATGGTGCCAAACATAGTGAAACGGAGGGAATATATACTATTATCGATGTTTAATTTAACATATTTAAAATTAACATATTATATTATTAATTATTTAAAAAAATACCATCAAATTTTAAAATTAGTTAATTAAGTTTCCCTTGTGTGTTAAAATTTTAATTATAAATTTTACTAGGATTGAATATGGTAAAAACTACCATGTAAATAATGAGAAAAAACAGATAATTATCACTTTTAGATAAATTTTATCTAAATTATTAATCAGTGTTGTAAATTATGAAATTATACATTTTGCACGGTAATTATCACGTGCATAGAGCATCTCCAATGGTAATAGGGTCTTATATTGTAGAAATATGTCAAATTATTATACGCTTGCGATATGATATATTTGGAGGTGTTTGGTTTTTAAAACTTGGTTCTCCAACCCTAAATTTGTAGTCTCGCGTTTAGGGTTGGAGAACCAAGTTTAGGGTTGGATGGCTTCTGGTTGAATTGTGCGATATGATATATTTGGATGGCTTCTGGTGAAGCTGGCGATGGGGCATCGGAGTTTCGGGGTTTCAGGGGAGTGAGAAGGGGAAGGAAAATAAAAAAATAAAAATAAAAGATGTCACTTTTACCCCTAAATTTAACGCTTTGATCATATCTTAACGGATTGACCCAAAGGAATCGTCACAATTCACTAGTTCTGTAAGTTCAGGGGCTAAAAGTATGGGAAAAAAGTGGAAAGCCAAAGGTGAACGATGACAATAGTTCAAGGGCCACAGAAGTTATTTGCTCTATTGCTAATAACTGTATTTATTATATTTGTGCAATGTTTGCAATCATAAAAAATGAATTTCATTTCAATTCAAACTCGATAACATCAGGGTTCAAATTCTATAATCACATCATAAAATTTACATCATACATTAAATTTTCAAACAAATTATTTAATTTACATGCAATATTAATTATATCATAATTTATTATTAATATGTAATATAATGTCATCGTTATCTTCTTTTAATTATTTTTTATCCAGTTAAGTTTTATTCAGTTCGGTTAAGTTTATTTCACTTTTGTTCTGTAAGACTCATTACACTTCAGTTTGTTTCAGTTTAGTTTAGTGATGTTCATTTCATTTCATATTTATTCAGTTGGGTTCATTATGATCCAGTCCAGTTCAATTTGATTCAGTTTGATTCAAATTCGGTTCAGTTGTTTCAGTTTAATTCAGTTTAATTAGTCAATTTGATTCATTTCAGTTCCATTTGACACAATTAAGTTCAATTAGATTCGGATAATTTTATTTTGAATTAGTTTCATTCGTTTTGGTTCAGTTTAGTTCATGGACAGTTAATTCAATTTAGTTCAGCTCCGCTCCAATCAGCTCAGCTCAACTCAACTCTAATCAGATCAACTGAACTCTAATCAGATCAACTCAACTCAACTAAGATTTTCCCAACTCTTCTCAACTCTTCTCAGCTCTTCTCAACTCTTGTCAGCTCCAATCAACTCAACTCAACTTAGCTCTTCTCAACTCTTCTCATCCCTTCTCAACCCCAAAAAATTCAGCTCAACTCAACTCAGCTCAGCTCTGTTTCAGCTGAAAAGGATAGGGCCTAATTGAAGAATTAATTATTCCGGGTCATAAGAATCTTGCGGGTCAAGAACCCAGGTCTAAAAAATGCGCGGGTTAACTTTTTCTCATTTTCGCGACAAGCGCGCCTTTTTACTATCGAAATTTATGTTTTAATTTAACTACTTTATGTTTCAACCAAATCTTATAATGCTATATTAGAAGTATTTTTTTATACTAAAATCATGTGTTTTAAACTTATATTTTCCCTTATAATGTCAAATCTTGAGTTTAGATGTAAAATTTTCAACACTATACTTATTTTCAAACTAGTTTGGGATATTCTACTATCTTAATTTTAAAGCTTTAACTTAAATTTTCATTTTAATTGCGTTAGTTTTTCTGCATGTTATTAAAAATAATATTGATGTTTCTTATGTTTTAATATTTTATTTTCATTTAATTTATTTTTAAATTTTAAATAGTGCTAATAATTTTTTAAATTTAATATTGATGTTTCTTATTTTTTCATACGATTTTTATTTAATGTACTTTTTGATATTTCAATAGCGTGAATTGATTTTTTATTTTAATATTCATCATTCTTTTTTCTTTAATATTGGATTTTTTTAATGTATTCTTTGATATTTCGATAGTGTGAATTGAGTTTGTGATTTTTCATATTGGATTTTAGTTTTTCTGGATGTCGGTGTCATATTTTGGTGCACACTTTGATGTTCTAAAATTCATTTATTTTTATTTTTTGTGTAACTATTATAATATTACGTAATTTTTAATGTTCTTATTCGATGTTTAAAAATTTGCATATAATGTTTATATTAATATTTTATTTGATTTTAACTAATTTTTATGTTCATTTTAGTATTTTATTGAATGTTAAATTATTATTTTGGTTTTATTTAATTTTATTTGATGTCTAACTATGTCAATTTTATGTGTTTTAAAGTTATTCATTTAATATTTAAATATTCTAATTTGATGTATATTTAATAGGGTAAAATACATTTCTAACCCTAACTTTAGGCTAAAAGTGTCAATATAATCCTGTAATTTGAGAAAGTGTCAATCTAACTTTAACTCATTACTAAATGTGCCAATCTAACCCTAACTGTCGGTTGTCGATATAACCAAACTGCTCAATTTCGTCATTGACCAAATGAATTCAGGCATGACAAGAAACGGAAATGATGAAAATACCCCTTATGACAGCTGAAAATTTATTGCCCGTTACACCTTGTGACGTGGCAACTCCTTTTCTTTCTTATGTGAAACTGGATGTGCTCTGCTGCCGCAGCCAGAAACCTTGGAATAACACCACCGCCACTCCCTTCATTTTCCCATACCATTAATTAAATACACCAGCACTGATTCCACCATTGATTAACCACTCCCCACCACCCATTAAACACACCATCATCGATTCACCACTCCCTCCATCGATTCACCACTCCCACCACCACGATTCACCACCCCCATACCCTAACTCACCGCACAACCATCGATTTTCCCACCGTTGCAGAATCCTTGGACGAGCCCTCTGCCCCGCTACCGCCACTGAGGAACTCTTCCCATATCATTATTGGGGAAGACAACGATGTAGAAATAAATGGGGGAATAAATAAACGGGGGGAAGAAACCTGTTGCCGGGGAAGAAAGAAATGGGTGATGATGATGGGGGTGAGAGTTTTCATCTTTTTCATTTTTTACTTTTCTTAAGTCCATGGTAAAATTATCTTGAGTAAAAATTCAACCAAGTCCAAGGTTAGATATGCAGTTTCTAATATTGCAATGTTATATTGGCACTTTCAACCAAAAT
Source organism: Rubia tinctorum (assembly GCA_032355605.1). Lineage (NCBI taxonomy): Eukaryota > Viridiplantae > Streptophyta > Magnoliopsida > Gentianales > Rubiaceae > Rubia > Rubia tinctorum. The sequence goes on along the minus strand of JAULKM010119085.1, from coordinate 1,218 downwards.
TTAGGGTTATTGTAACACTTTTCTCTTAATATTTATTTGATGTTTAACAATTCTATTTTAACATTTTAAGTATTTTTTATCATTTTAAATAATTTAATTCAATGTGTATTTTTGTGTTTACTTGATGTTTTACTTTTTAATCTAATTCACTTTTAAAAAATTATTAGATGTTTAAATATTTTAATTTGATGTGTATTTCCATATTTTCTTTATATTTACTATTTCAGTTTATTTTGATACTTTAATTTAAATTGAATTTATATTTTGTAATGTTTGAAGATGGGCTTAATGATGGGTACCAAATCCGAAACTAAAACATTCGGCATCCATCTTTCTGAAACTGTCATGAATAAGATCGCCGTTTAAGACACAACGATAACAAGCCGTTCGTCTTCTTCAAAAAATTAACATGACCTTCTAGTCTGCCTTGAAATCCACAATGCATCTTTTCGGGACACCAACTTACCGCAAAATCCAGTGTGTTAAACAATGCCATGATTCAGAGCAATGAAAACCCGATGGTTAAAATAAATGGTGGGAGGCGGAACGATGGTCTCTGGCAGGCAACAACGGTGACGAACAACCATTTAGGACCCGCCAGGTAATGGGCCCCGTAAAATATTATGTATTATTTAGTAAAATGTTAAAAATGTAATAATTAAAAATAGAGTAAAGTGCTTATATAACCCCAATTCTTTGATAAGTGCAAATATAACCACCAGTTTTCAAAAGTTCAAATATAACCCTCACTTGGCATTTTGGGTAAAAAATGGTCCACACTAGCTAAAATTATAAAGACTAAAATACCCCTCTTTATAAATCTAATTTTTTTAAAATGAAATCCGCTCATCCCCCACCCTTCATTTTCACCCTTTTCCCTGATCCATCTTCATCCTCCGCTTGACCACCACCCAAAATAAAGCCCACCTTTATCCTCCGCTCGTCTTCCCCCTCATATTGTTGCCCTACCACCAACTAAAATGATATGAACCTCCTTGCAAAGATTCTGGATTGTAGAATATCGGACCTTTAACACAAGTAGGAATCTCGCCCAACCTACTTATATCGCACGAAATTCAAGTGTCTAGCCCGCAGGGTAAACTCAATTCCGACTTGTTCTCTAAATAGCCCGCGAGTTTAGATCACAAGGTTTCTTTGATCACTAACTAGCCCGCAGGATTAGCTCACAAAGGATATTGAAACTTAATTAACCCGCAG
>JAULKM010119066.1:0-21342 GCA_032355605.1 Rubia tinctorum | reverse complement strand
TAGCAATCTTCCAACAAAAAGATAACAAAAGAGATGTTAAATGTTTTGGAAAATACATGCATTTGACGTCTCATCAAATCATCGAACATCGATGATTTGAGGAGGAAGGTTGATGATGTCCAAGAGTTTGCATCAACATAAATACACTTTTTTCAGGACTACATTTTTAGTGATAAAAGGGGTGATCGCCTGTGGCTAACATAAACTTACATTCAACCCGACAGTTGAGAGATCAACAAAAGGAGAAAATTGGGGAATAAGGATAATGTTAGTAATAGCAATTTCATATTATTAATTACTTTATATTAACATATCCATAGGCATGACATAAGTATAACATCCTAACTTAGGGCACAAGAGAGGAAAAATAACAAATTATCGGGAAGAATAAAATTCCTCACCGCTTGAGCCATGGGGAATATGCCAACGCGGCAATCGATCTCATGAAACAATGTTTGGAAGAATATGTGCGAATTACAATATATGGTGGGATGACCAAAGGTGAGGCAAGGGTTTCCGTGCAACCAATCAGTGAGGATGACATTGAGAGGTACGATCTATTCCTCAAAGGCCTACAAAACAAAGACGGAGTGTTTGTCAAAGATGAAGAAAAACTGATTGCGGAAAGAATTGTAACTAATAATTTTATTGAATATATTATTGTACATTTATTATTATATACATTCTATTATGTTTAGGAAAAGTAGAAGAATAATCAAGTATAGGGAGACTTCATTCCAAGTGATAAGCACAACATCCTTTGTGAAGCAACCAAAAAACCCAACCACCCAGGGCATGCTAGGGGAGTTGGATCGTTCATGAGCCAACGGGAGACTTTCGGTATTTTTAGGTCATACGATGGAGCTGAACCCACCAGAGTTCACATCCTACAAAAAAGGCTTCTTCAGGACAAATGAATTTAGCAGCAAGAGATCCTCATTTGTAGGTTGATCCAACACATCGGGCTAGTTCTTCCAAAGAACTTAGAAGATTTGATGCACGACTGGATGCCTCCATCAAGGGGATCATGTCATTCTCTTGGAGATATTGAGGTTAAACGAGAGGCTATTGCGAAATCCCCAAGAATCGAGTGGAAATTGTTCAAACCAGACAATCTAGACAATGCCTTACAACCAAGTGGGAAAAAGGTATATGTTTATTATATTTGTTAGAAATATTCCTAACATATCATGAAATTTGTAAATTGATATATATTTTTGTGGAAATTTAGAAATCACTCCCGTGTGAGCTATACATAGACCAGGGTATAGGTTGTAAACCACTCAACATAGCCAATGGAGTTCTGCATGAAGTGATGAAACATAATCACTCTGTACCTATTGGTGAGGGTATTTATAGGGTTTCGTTGAAGAAAGTGTTGGTATTAGGAGCTCATTTTCCAATCATAGACGGAGAATACAAGAAGATTAGTCTTTCACGGGGAATGTTTCTACTTTGGCCTCGTCGTCTTGTTTATGCCGATGTTGTAACAGATCTACATCTAAAGGAAACACGGTCTGCATCACCTAAACCAATGGAAAAAAACCTAGACCTATCAAACCAACACCTAAACTGGTCCCAACAACACCCATGAAGCTTAGACCTCTAATTGCAAGAGCACAATTTCTTTAAGATTCCCCAAACTTCATACGTGTACTGTATAATTGGCTTCAACCACATGATCGAAAGTCAACATACTCATTCTTGGGAAATGAATGTGTATTCAGATGAAAATGAGATATTATTGCATATTGGAGTAATTTCAAAGATCTGTACAGATGTGAACAAGTCAATCAGACGATCATGTCCATCTACACCTTGTAAGTTATATCCACAATTTTTTGTTACATTCAATATTTCAGTTATTGCCTCAAAGCAACTAAAGTAAAAATGACATCAATAGTTACATTTTTTTTACACATAATCAAAAGTAGGGATGGATTAGATACATGTGCCCGACATCGATTCAAGAAATTGGTTGTATGAAACAAGAGCAGATTGAGTACATCCGTAAAACCCAAGGGTGGAAGGATAAGAAATTGTTCATTGCACCATACATTGAAAGGTTCTATACTAGGTTTGTTTAATTTAGCTTCCGGCTACAAACCACTCATTTCGTGCATAATTTCAATTTTCCAATTCAGGGACCGTTGGAGATTGATTTTGACTGTCCCTGCTGATAACTGCATTTATTGGATGGATCCCCTGCACTTCCAACTGTCAAATGCATTTGTCAAGATTTTGGAATTGGTGATGCTAGACATTAGCAACCAAAATAAAATTAAAAGTGAGGTGTTCGAAATCAAGGTGGACTTTGGACAAATTGTTTTACATTTACGATACATAATTAATTTATATACAATTTACGATACTTAATTAATTTATATAACAATGTAATTAAGGTTTTTAATTTAAATTAAATTAGTACAAGAAACAAGCGCAGACCTGAGACTGCGATTATTATGTCATGCTATACGCAGTTGAGTGCATTCATGAAGTCAAAGTTGACTTTCTGTAAATTGACAAAGTACGTCTGCAATTGTTTCTTTCAAAAAATGTAACTAACCTTTTTCTATTTTCTACTAACTAGTTATCAATTGATTTTCATGAAGGACTAGAAGCCCTACTCCCACAATGACATCAACATTGTGAGGAATTCTTTGGCTAGGCATCTAATACACAATGGGTCAGCAACCCTAGGCAATCCGGATGTTTCTAAAGTAACACAACTAGATAAATAATGAAGCTTAGAACAATTGGAATATATTCCTAGGGTTTCCTATTCCTATCTATGGATTATTGCTTATTTAGCGTTATCTATAGATTTTTGTGAACATGCAAGATAGTGTCATCTATTGTGTTATAATTATTGTTGTTTCATTGAGGCCTTTTATAGAGTCGGAAATAATTACTTGTGTTTCTAGTTTCTATTTAAAGGCGGTCTTTAATGGCCTTCCTTTGCATTTTTAAAGGCAGTTATTGGAACTGCCTTCTATTGATTGACGATGGAAGGTTGGGCCCGAGAAGGCACAATGAAAGTGCCATTAATAGTCCGATAGAAACGCCTTTAATTCCCCCCTACACTATGACTTTGATTTCCATACATATTTACCCCTTAAACAAAGCACTACAAAACGAACTGAAACAGCTCAATTTACAACTGACCAGTACTCATAAGAACGGTTATAACTCATCACATATTATTCTAAAAATTATGAAATATAAAACCTTAAAAATTGACTCATATAGCTTTCATTAGATGGATTACACTTTGAATTATATACACATTTACCCCTTACACAAATTAATATAAAACAAACTAAACAGATCAATTTACAACTGACCAGTACTCACAAGAACAATCTTAACACATCACATTTTATTCTAAAAAATATGAAATCTCAACCCTTAGAAACTAGACTAAAATAGATTTCATTAGATGGTTCATCCATAAAAATCCATACAATATGATCCTCAAAAAAATTCACTAAATACGCACTACAATTGGACAGATTCCTGGTTGACCACTCAGTACTAAATCAACCACAAATTTCTAACCAGAGATCATAAAAATCAGAAACATATATCATTGGAAACTATATTTGAGACCTTTGATTCGGTATATGACACACAAATTTTAATTTCCTATAAAAATAACTAGTACAACGTGACTGTAAAACTAAAATCAGAAGTGAAAAACATATTTACTCTTACTCAAACATCATTCATAATTTCCTACGAAGGTTTATATGTCAGTATCCCACTCATGCCTTGTTAAAGAACAAGAATCTACTTAAGATTCGTCTATGAATCCAAGAACCAACGCAGAAAGCTCCAACAATTGCCTTGCCTCCTCCTAGTTCTGGTGGAAGCAGAAACTCTCTCTAGATGTTCCCTCCAATGCTCCTACGTTCTTCACTTGATCATAGAAGTATTGTGTTCGTGTGGTTATTTATGGTGAAGAGGGGATTCTCGTGTAGAAAAATGTTTGGGTTAGGTCTTGTAAGACTTGAATGTGAATAATAGAATGAGGGAAAGTGTTGTTTCCATTGATGAGTTAAGTATACCTAGAATACATACAAGTTTCCAAATACCATAACAGAATGGATTGAGGGTTGATTCTACTTAACTACTATATCTACACAGATGATTATCTAAACTAGGTTTCTAGACTAAGTTAAACAGTAATAAAAATTTTACTGAGATAATTACACATGGTTAACACCCTCCCAAGCTTATGGTCGAGAATAGAAATGAAGCTTGGAGCTGAGAGTATGAAAGTATGAAAGTGCTAATTCCCAATAGCTTTGGTGAAGATATCCGCAATCTGATCAAGAGGCCGAACAAGGCAAGCAACAAGATCACTAGATGCAAATTGGTCCCATACAAAGTGATAGTCGATCTTAATGTGTTTTGACCACTGGTGAAAGACCGAATTGGCCAAAAGAAAATTATCACTCAAGTTGTTTCATAGGAGAATCGGAGGTGGTTGAACTAGTGAATGCTCACATGAAGAAGTTGCTAATGCCGGATAAGTTCAGCAGCATTGAAAGCAATGGCTTAATATTCCGCTTCAGTGCTAGAACGAGCAACGAGTTTATGCTTGTGAGAGGACCAACTGATGAGATTCCCTCCAAAAAATATGGTGAACCCATGTTTCCATCAACAATCATCAAGATCATAAGCCCAACTAGCGTCCGAGAAAGACAGTAGCATCGAGTTACGAGCCTTCTGGAGAATCACACTGGAAGAAATGATTACTTCAGAAATCGGAGGATGCATTTGACCACACTCTAGTGATCTTCCGCAGGAGAGTGCATAGGATATTTGAGTGCATAGGATATTTCTAGCCAAGTTATAGTGACATACTGCTGAGCACCCATGATGTTATGATAAAGAGACGAATCGGAAAGAGGTTTGCTAGCCGCAACTAGTCAAGATCCAGGCTCTGCTGGATATCAGATAAGATGAGCCCCAGACATATTAATCCACTCTATAATGTCATAGATGAACTTCTGTTGGGAGAGCTGCAATGTGGAACCCTAAAGAGAGACCTCAATTCCCAGAAAATAGTGAAGAGAGCCAACATCCTTCGGTGCAAAGTCACGATAAAGGAGAATAAGAAAATCATCAATGAAGGCAGGAGGAGATCCAGTGATAATAAGATCATCCACATAGAAAATAATGTAGACCACATGAGATCCAAACATCTTTAAATATAGCGATGAACCGCAAACACACGCCTTGAACCCCAGGTGAACAAGAGAGGAACCGAGCTTATGAAACCAAGCTCGAGGGTCCTACTTAAAGCCATAGAGAGCCTTAAGGAGCCTGCACACATGAGAGGGTTTGTCTGGAGTAACAAAACCTTGCAGCTGATCCATAAAAACAGTCTCAGTGAGATCACCATGAAGGAAAACATTGTTGCTGTCCACCTATCGAAGAGGCAAATCAGCAGACACAGCTAAGGTCAACGTAAGGCGGATAGTGGTGGGTTTGACCATTGGAATGAAAGTGTCAAAGTAATCCACCCCAGCTTCCTGGTGAAAACCTTTGGCCACAAGACACGCTTTGTGGTGCTCAATAGAGCCATTTAACTTTCTCTTAACAATATACACCAACTTACAGCAGTATTCGGGGGTCCTCCACTAGGTCTCATGTCTGATTAGTTATTAAAATGTCATTTTCATTTTACGTAACATGCTACCATTTTGGGTCATTCGAGGCTTGATGGAAAAGTTTAGGTTCAAGAGAAGCAGTTAGAGTAGCGGGAAAAGGATATCTAGTTGATAAGAGATATATGGGTTTGAGAGTGTGGGTAGAGGAACGAGTAGTCATGGTGTGAGTAGACTGATCGAAGGGTCTAAACCAGGTAGGGGCATTGAGATAAGGAGTTGGGGATGAATGAGGGGAGGAGGACTAAAGTGTTGGAGATGGAGAAATTGGAGGTGATGGTGATGGTGATGGTGATACAGAATCTTCTAGAGTAGTAGGTGGTAAACAAGAGTGAGATGATAGAGTTGTGGCAGCATGGATCGAAGCAACCTAACTGAGAGTGGATAATAGAATAACATAAGAAGAGGGTGCTGGAGAAGGACTTGGAGAGAACATATCCGGGTAAGGAAAGATCAATTCATCAAAAACAACAAATCGGGAAATGTAAGTGCGAGAGGGGGGTAAATGAAGACACATATATCCCTTGTGTTTGGAACTATAACCTATAAAAATACAAGGCAGAGACCCGAATTATAGTTTGTTGGTGGTATAGGGGCAAAGGAAAGGATAGCATAGATATCCAAAGGAACGGAGAAAGATATAATCAGTGACTTTCCCGTAGAGACATTGGTATGGAGATTTGTGAGAAAGAACAGGGATCATGGTTTTGTTGATGAGATAGACAGCTGTATGGAAGACTTGTTTGCAGTATTTGGTAGGAAGAGGAGAGTGATCAAGAAGCTCCAAGCCTTTCTCAAAAATCATGTGATTGCGACGTTCTGAAGATCCATTTTCTCTAGGGTTTGGGGACGAGAAACCTGATGGAGAATGCCATGATATGCAAGAATGGTAGAGATATTGCAGTATTCACCGCCCCATTCTGACTGGAAGGCTTTTATTTGAGTAGATAATAAGGTTTTGACAAGTTTGAGAAAGAGTTCAACAACGGAGTAGACTTGGGATTTGGTGAAAAGAAAGTAGAGCCAGTTGAATTTAGTGCAATCGTTAATAAAACTGAGATAATGTCGACAACCAAAAGAAGATAGCTCAGAGGAAAAACCCCAAACATTAGTATGAATTAAATTAAATGGTTTTAAAGAAACACTAGTACGAGGACACAAAGGTAGACAATGGCTTTTTCCAAGTTGACATGAGCCACAAATTGCATCTAACTTATTACAAGAAATAGGGAGACTATAACTGAATACAATGCGACGAAGAATAGACTCGTGCAGATAGGCTAGACGATGGTACCAACATCAGAGAGTCGTCCTCTCAATGTGAAATGCAGCAGTTGAATTGACGAGGGAGAACAGTGGGGAGGAAGAGTGTGAAATGAGGTAGATATCATTTTCAATGGTTCCCCTTAGAAGAATTTGGCCTTGCAAGTTCTTAATAAGGTAGTGTGAGTGAAGTTCAACATAAACCTTGTAATCACGAGTAAGTTTAAACACACTAAGCAGATTTTTCATAATTTTTGGAACATATAAGATATTATGAAGCTTTAAGGATTTAGCAGCATTATCTGCAGTAGAATATTAGATGAATTAGAATCAGGTTAAGAAAGAAATACCCTTTCTAATTGGTTTTGTATATATCCTTTTCCACATATGATTTTACCTTGTATACCCTTTGTACTCACTATATATATGAATACACACAGCCACAATTATTTGTGGGTTTTACATTGTATCATGGTATCAGTCGTGTCTCTCTAAATATTCTCTGGCTTTCCCCAAAAGTATCAAATTTTCCTCCAATTTTCCGATCTCAGGCCACCGCCCACCCACCTTATTTTCTGATCACTGTCGTTGCTTCCAGATCTTTAGTGATCGTCGATCGGAATCTTGCTATCCACCGCCAATCACCTCCGACATCCGCCAAACAAGTCTGCTCTATTTTCTTCTCTGCTCTATTCAGCTTCCTCGACGGCGTTCACCGCTGTTGTTCATTGCTTTGTCACTCACCATCTCCATCTTTTGCAGCACTTTGAGGTTTCCCGGTGATAAATCCTTCTTCGGTGAGTCTCCATCTCGCTCAATTAGTTTTCCACCACCGACAATCCAGGTCTCTCCATCACCGCCGCTTGCTCACGCCGCCATTCACCGCCGCTTGCTCACGCCGCCATTCATTTCCAAATCCAGCTACTCCTTCTCAAGCAAAAAATGGCGCGTGCTTGTCAGTGAGCTTCCACATCCCTTCACGTACGCCACACATATCTCATCATCAAGTGATATTCTCGCGAAGTCAATTTATTACGAGTTAAACCGATTTCTCGCATGTTCATCTCCTGTCTTGCGATAAATTCACTTCCAGTCAACATCTCCTTCAGCGCCCAGTCAGCTTCTAGTCAGTGCTAGTCAACACAAATTTATTATTAAAATATATAATTAAAAGTGAAAAAAATTAAATATATATTAGTTTTGTTTAAATATATGTGGCTCATTTTGATCAGTCACGGTGCCAATAGTGTCATGCTCTAGGTCATATTGCTTCTTCTTGTTCTCACCTGGCCAATGAATGGTACCAGTTGCAGTGTCAGTGGTGTAAGAAATTTGGTCATGTTGCCTCTGTTTGTTCTCATTTGGTCTCTCGAGCCTCATATTCTGCTTCACCACCACATGCTCCTCCGTATATTCGCTAGATAGCTGATTTCGGCGTGACCAACCACATGACTTCTTTTCAGTCCGCTCTTCAACGCGTGACTCCTTTTTTTGGTAAACGTTATATCTTTGTTGGTAATGGTTCTCCTTTTGACATCACCCATGTTGGTCATTATCGGGTCTCTAATTTATTATCTTTGTCTAATGTTTTGGTGGTTCTGCAAATTACTAAAAAAATTGATGTCGATTATCAAATTGACTCAGGATAGGAATGCTTTATTTGTTTTGATGATTCTTCCTTCACTATTTCAATTTTTTACTAGTGATGTTATTGGCAGAAGTCATCTTGATAGTGGCTTATATGTTTTGGATTATGGTGGTGTTGCTTTTCTGCTTTTGTTGCATCCAGTGCCTCTAAAGCATCTTTTGAACTTTGGAAAAGTAGATTGGGTCATTTGCCTCACCACATCATTTCATCTTTAAGCAAGTCTAGATGTTTGTTTGTTATTAATTTTCTTCCTAACCCTCATTTATGTACTTCTTGTGAGATGGCTAAAGGCAAGCGCCTTTCTTTTCTTGATAATTTAAAACGCGCACCACGCATACTTGATTTCATTCATTGTGACCTCTGGGAACCCTTACATGTTGTCTCTCGTGCTGGGTACCTTTATTATGTCATTTTTATTGATGATCACTCTCAATTTACTTATTTATACCCTCTGCTATGTAATTCTGATTTTGTGGAGGCTTATATGCTATTTGAAGCCTTTGTTGAGAATAAATTCTCTATCACCTTTAACGTTTTTCAGAGTGATGGTGGAACCAAAATTTTGAATCATCGCATCTGGACTCATTTAGTGTCTAAGGGAATTCATCATCAGCTTCCATGTCCTTACACTCCAGGGCAAATGGTTGTGCAGAGAGGAAGCATCGTTACATTACAGCGACTGGTTTATCAATGCTCTATCATTCTGGCCTTCACCATTCATTTTAGTTTGATGTTTTTTCCACTGCAGTCTACATCATTAATAGACTTCCCACATGTTTTATCTGGTAAGTCTCCTCTCTCAATTATTTTTGGTAGTACACCAGACTACTCCAATTTTCATCCATTTGTTTGCCATATTTTCCTTACTTGAGGCTATATGTTGCACATAAACTGGGCCCTCAGAGTTTGTCCCGTATATTTTTGGGTTACAGTTAACAGTACAAGGACTACAAATGTTTTGATCCTCATACAATGAAGGAGTACATCACTCGTCATGTCAGATTTGATGAGTCATTTTTCCAGCTACACGTACCGGTACTGGTACATATTCTTCATCACTGGATATTTTAGCATTTTTAGAACCTTTGTCAGTTCCATCAGAGGTGTTTGAGCCATTTTCTCCTTCAGAATCACCCATTCTTCTGGAGAATTTAAATTTTTATATTTCACCGGGAGCTCACGGTTCTTCAAAAATTGTATTCGTTTGCCACAAGATAACCAGCCGCTAATTCACAGCAGCTGACGATGTCATCACTGCTGATACCGATTCACACGTCCGTTACTCCGGTCATGCATCAGTTTAACATGCCGACAATTCCAACCGTGTGTCGCATGCATGAGCCAGCCAACCTTCCACCGGCTTCCCTACCTGCTAATCTACCGACTCATGCCTCCTCCATGTCGTCGCTAGCATCAGCCTCGGGTTTCATGCCCATCTCGGGTTTCAAGTCCTCTTTGGGTTCTGAGTCTGCCTAAGGGTTCGAGCCATAACCGGCTTCAGGCCCTTCTTTCAAATATCCGATGGCTACTCGTTCTCGCACTGGTTCTTTACGATCGAATGATTTCTCTAATTATGATATTTCTGGTTTATTGAGCCCTTTTATTTGTAAAGAGCAAGCCCCGCAGTCACAGACCTGCTGTCAAGGACTCTAAATTGGTTGCTGCTATGGACTCCGAAATAGCTGCCCTTCGTGCTTAGCAGACGTGCAAATTGGTTCCGCGTCTGCCACATGTTAATGTTGTTAGGTCAAAATTGGTGTACTGCTTGAAATACAAGTCTGATGGTTCACTTGATTGGCACAAGGCTAGGTTAGTTGCTCAAGGTTTTTTACAATTAACTGGTTTCGATTATGATCATACTTTTAATCCGGTAGTGAAGGCATCCATTGTTCGTACTTTTGTATCAATAGTTGTCACCAGAAATTGGCCTTTGAGACAGCTTGATGTTAAAAATGCTTTTTAAAATGGTGTTCTTGATTCCCCACTTTACATAGAGCAGCCTGCTGGTTATAAAGATCCAATGCGTCCTAATCATGTTTATGGTCTACGCAAGGCTATTTATGGACTGAAACAAGCACCTCGCAATTAGTTTCAACGTTTTAGTACTTTTTGTTGGCTTGAGTTTTGTGTGCAGTTCTGCAGATACCTCCTTGTTTGTGTTCTCACAGGGAGCCTTTTTACTCTATTTGTTGGTTTATGTTGATGATATTATTCTCACCGGGAATGATGGTCATCTCATCTGGAAGTTTATTAATCAGGTTAATCAGGAATTCAAGATTACTGATCTTGGCACCTTACAGTATTTCCTGGGATTGGAGGTTGTTCGTAGTTTCGATAGCTTATTCCTTGGATAGGCACGATATGCCAAGGACATTTTATTGCACGACAGAATGTCGAATTCGCCATCGGTTGCTATTCCATTTTTTAGCTTTTTCGTAGCTTTCAAGTTCTTCTGGCAAGCCATTGGGAAATCCCACACTTTACCGTTCTTTGGTTGGTGCAGTATAGTACTTGTCCATTACGCGTCCCGATATTTCTTATGTTGTGAACACGGTCAGTAAGTATATGCAAGCTTTTACTGATGACCATTACCAAGCTGTTACTCAAATTTTGTGCTATGTCCGTGGCACTATCCATTATGGTCTTCAATTTCCCAAGAATTCATCCGTTTTTCCAGTCTTGAGTAGGGGGGTTCATGGGTCAGGGCGTGTTAGCTGTCCCGGGCTAAATTGACCCAAAATTTTGGGTCAGCTCGGGTTGGGTCAAAAGTCCCATAATTAAGGGTTGGATCGGACTAGGTCATGGGTTCACCCAAATCGACCAAAATCAAATAAAAAATAGTAAATATTTTATAATTCATTTATATAAAATAAATCATTTTAAATTTAATAATATTTAAATAATAATTAAAATTATGATTATTTTTATATAATTTAAAATAAAAAAAATTATATTTAGTTACATATTATTCACTTAATAAAGAAAATACAATTATTTTCCTTTTACTAAGTTAGAATACTTTCATTATTTAAAATAAAATCTTTAATTTTACTAAAATTTATTTATATAGTTATGAATATATATGTCATATATTAATCAATATATTATTTATAATTAATATTAGTTTTGCAAAATTATTTTTAGTTTTATAAATAAAAAATTTCAAGAATGTTAAACTTGTTTATGAAGCAAATTAATGGTGAATATGTTGTATTAACTAATTATTTTTTATGATTTTTTAAAGAAAATACGGAGAAATTGTAAATAGGTCAAAACAGGTCGATTTGGGTCAAAATCTAACCCGACCCATTTTAACCCGACCCACTCGATCTAAGTGGGAAATTGACCCAACCAGACCAAAAATGGGTCGGATCAGGTCGGTTCGTATATTTTGAACACCCCTAGTCTTTGGTTATTTTGATGCTGATTGGGCTCGTTGCATTGAGACACGTATGTCTACTTATGGTTATGGAATTTTCTTGGTGGTAATATGATTTCATGGAGTGCGAAGAAACAACCTACGGTCTCTCGTTCAACTTCATAATCAGAATACCGGGTTATGGCTCATTCTGCTGCGGAACTAGCTTGGTTGATGAATTTACTTCGGGATCGCGAGTCTCTTCACGTGTGCCACATATTTTGTTGTGTGATAATAATAGTTCTCTCTTTATTTTCAAAATATGGTTTCACATAAGAGAGCTAAGCACATTGATATTGATTATCAATTTGTGCGTGAGATGGTATTTTCTGGCAAGCTCAGGGCTGCTCATGTTCCTACGGACCAATAGCTTACTGACATCTTTACAAAGGGTTTACCTCATCCTCAGTTTGAGTTATTACGGTCCAAGTTTTGCGTTGCAACAAGTCCCACGCTTCCCTTGCGGAGGGTTATAGAATATTAGATGAATTAGAATCAGGTTAAGAAAGAAATACCCTTTTTGATTGGTTTTGTATATATTTTTCCATATCTGATTCTACCTTGTATACTATTTGTACTCACACTAAATATATAAATACACAGAGCCACAATCATTTATGGGTTTTTACATTCTATCAATCCACATTAAGAATAGAATTGTCAAAATGAGTAATCTGAATAGATGTACGAGAGAATGATTTACCTTAATGATTATTATTAATCATGAAGAGAATAAATAGAGAGTAGAAAGAATAAAGGTAAACTAGTTCTAATAAAATTCTAAACTAGTCAACAAGATAAAGTCAAATCTAATCATCTAACTGATTTATTCTGACACCTCCCCTCAAGAGAAGCATCGGATGTTCGCCGACACATAGCTTGGATCTGAAGAACTCGAACAATAGATGAGATAGCCCCTTGGTGAAGATGTCCTCTATCTGAAGAGAAGTGGTTACGTGAGCAATTCAAAGCTTGCCAGAGGGCACCAACTCCCAAACAAAGTGATAGTCAATGTCGATGTGCTTCAATCGCTTGTGAGCCACTGGATTCTGAGCAAGAAAATAGCACTATTGTTTTCACATAATAGCAAAAGAGGGCCGGACAGAGAAACTCGAAGATCACGAAGCAAGTGAGTGAGCCAACCAACTTCTGAAGAAGTGTTGGCTAGAGCTTGGTACTCAGACTCAGTGCTGGAACGAGAAATTGTGGGGTGTTTCCTGGCACTCCAGGAAACAAGATTCCCACCTAAAAAGACAACATATCCATAAGTAAATGGATGAGTCTCCAAAAAGAGAGCCAAGTCAGCATCAGAATACCCCAATATCTCAGGAGAACTAGCAGAATGAAATGTATGACCGAAATGAAGAGTACCTTTAAATAGCGCAGAATCCATGTAACTGCTGCAAAATGATCATGTCTGGGTTCCTGAAGATACTAACTGACTGTGTTGACCGAGAAGGCCAAGTTTGGATGAGTGATGGTCACGTACTGAAGAGCTCCAACCAACGAACTATACTGAGTCGGATTCTGGAATGGAGAACTAGTAGAACTGTGCAGCTGAGAACCTGGAACAAAAGGTGTAGATATTAGTGAAGCATAGAACATCTCCGAATGAGTCAAAATTTCCCTAGCACACTTTTCCTGGCCAAGAAGTAAACCAGATGAAGTAGGAGAAACTTCAAGACCAAGAAAGTAATGAAGATCCCCTTAACCTTAAAGATCCTGGACCGCACACTCACGATGCGTTCGGTCAATAAACTGACGAAGGAGATTTGAGTCGTTCCCTATGAGGATGATTTCATCCACATACACCAAAAGATAAAGCAGCGAGGAACCCCTCGAGAGAACGAAGAATGACGTGTCAGTGGAGCTGACTAAAAATTGAGCTGAGTCAAATAAGAGCTGAAACGTTGGAACTATGCCCGATGAGCTTGCTTAAGTCCATTAATGGCCTTTCGTAAGCGACAAACATAATCTGGATGAACGGGATCCCTGTAACCAACCTTTTTCTTCATAAAGACCGGAGCATCGAGATCACCATTAATAAAGGCGTTCTTGACATCTAACTGATGAAGAGGCCAAGAGCGCATGGTAGAAATAACAAGAACAGTCCGAACAGTGGAGACCTTGACCACTGGACTGATATTGTGATCAAAATCAAAACCCAAAATCTGCGAGAAACCTTGAACCACAGTCTAGCCTTATGACACTCAATAGTACCATCTTGTCGATACTTCAGCCAATAAATCCATTTGTAGCCAAAAATGTTAGCGTCTGAAGGGCGAGGTACCAAATCCCTAGTGTACTGACCATGAAGAGATGCCATCTCATCATCCATGGCAGTGACCCCAGCCGGATCCTTAAGAGCAGTGCAAATTGGCTCAGACTGAGCAAGCAAGGCAACGGTAAGACCATGAGCAATGATATCTAAATAATCTTTGCGCTGAATAGCTCCAGTCGCCGATAAGGTGACCATGAGATGAGTACGAGTCCGAGGAGGAGAGACCGGAGGAGTAGAACTGACTGAAGAGGCTGGTGAAGAAGAAGCCAAGTTGGGCAGAGACTGAGTAGGAGACTGAGCAGGCGGACTAACCGGAAGGGAGAGGTAGAAGGCGCCTGCCGGGGTGGTAGTGGCTGATATATGGCACAAATGGAGCAAGGGGCCGAAGAAGATATAGTCGGCATAGGAGCAACTGGAGGCAAATGAGGTGCTGAATTAGGATCAACAAAAGCATAAACATCTAACACAGAAGGTGGAGAACCGTTCGCCGAATGAATGGATGAGGCAAATGGAAAGCACGTCTCATCAAAACGATCATGTCAAGTGATATAAATTCTGTCAGGATCAAGGTATCGAAAACCTTTATACTGAGAGTTGTAGCCAATACAAACACACAGAATACTGCGAGGATATAACTTATGGTTGGAAAAAGGGCGAACGAACGGGAAGACCTGACAACTAAAGGCATGAAAATTGGTATATATGGGTACTCGACCATTAAGAACCTCATATGGTGATCGTCTGCCAAGAACAGGAGTAGTAAAACGATTGATGGTATAAGCGGCTTCAGGCCAGTGAGAGAGAAGGACAAGAGAGTGATACGACATAGACAAACTCATCTCAGTAATGTGGCGGTGCTTGCGCTATGCCCGACCATTCTGCTTCGGAGTATATGGGCAAGAAATCTGATGATAAATGCCCTTTGTCTAAAAGAGAGCGTAAGGGACTATTTACAAACTCAGTCCCTCCATCACTCTGAACACCTTAATGGTGGACGAGAACTAGTTCTCCAAAAAAGCCTCAAATTAGCGATAAACATTGATATGTCCATTTTTTACGTCAATTTTGGTACTTTTTGGATTCACTTTTGTACAATTTTGTGCTCTATTGGTGGTATATTACCTTGAAATTCTCTAAGGAGAGTTAAGAGCGACTTTGTGCTTTTATTACTTTTCTAGAAGATTTTGTGTAACAAGGGAATTGTTGGAAGACTTTGAAGACTATCTTTGAAGATTTGTAGGCTTACATGTGAACTTATTTGGATACTATCATTTAAGAAGGCCATTCAAAATATTGGTAAAAGAAGGAAGGCCATTTATAAAGTAGTAGGAAATAAATTGAAGAAGGAGCAAAGTAGAGGATGAAGAATGATCTAAGTTTTGAAGAAGGGTTCTGAGAATTATCTGAGAAGAACCACCCTCCAAGGGTGGAACCATTGGATTCATCTTCTCGAGTATTATACAAAAACTACAAGAACTCTCAAAACGGATCAACGGTTCACCCGGAGAAAGAAAAACAAAAAGAGCTAAGAGATGGACTAAACTCTGTCGCGAGCGCAAGGGAATTGTCGCGACTCGCGACAGATGACCTGTAACTTTATTTTTTACTTCCCTTTTTCTTGTCCTATAAATAACACTTCATTCACTCATTCCTCATCCTTCTTGGCCAGGCTTGGGGGCTTTGAAACCCTAGTTTTTCATCTTCTACTTCACTTTCTTCTTGTTTCTTTGTAGATTTTTGTTCTATGTTATGGATTTTGATTATCTAGGCTAGAAATCTCCATGGGAGCAATTGGTTAAGGCTTCCAAGCCCATGTCTTGATACCTCTATGTAAGCTAGTTAATTATTTGCTATTTTGTATTTATTATGCTTGAATTTGATTGTTAAATACACTAATGATGTTGGAAGTTTGAGTATATGAAATACTTGTATAATTACTTGTTAGGGTTAGGAGAAAGTATCTAATTTTCCTCTCCTTTGATATGGAATCCAAGAGCATGAATTAGAGTTTCTAATGTTGTTTATGATTTGATAAATGCTAGATGAATGTGATAATGTTGAATTCTTTGTCATGTTTGTTTTGTATAGGAAATAGGAGAAGTTTAGTAAAGTTGAACGTTCTTGACTAATCTTGTGTAAATGCGAGAATTGGTTCAATGCTTAGACACGGTGTAGTGTTTATAAGTGTTACCAAGCTTGTTGATTCTTCATACTTAATGACATTAATGGGATACTTTTAGGCGTTGAACAACTAAAAGGGTTATTAGTGAGGTTTAGCGAGAGATGTCGAATTCACTCTTGTAAACTACTATCAAAGAAGGGTAGAAGATTTATCTTCAAAAACAAGTAGTTTAAGTAGTGAATAGGTTGTGGATTTAATGATTGATAAGAGGTTCGGAAGTGGATATCAATTGCCCCCAAGGCTTTGTCATTTGTATTTTTATCCTTTTTATTAGTTTGTTGCATGATTGACATAGTTACTTAAACTTGCTAGTTATCTTGTCTTTACTTTCATAACATAGGAAAACCAACCCAAACTCCCATCGTTACATGATTATATATATACATATATGTATGTAAATATCTATATCTAGGCTTATATCCACCCTTATATGCATGAACCCTTAGGAAAATCCCTCTTCTCTGTGGACAACCTTTATTTACCACTATCTACTTAAGTGTATTTATTAAGTGTTTAGGGCTTATAAATTATATCTTTCAGAGGTACGACGATGAGCTCCCACGATGGAATGCGACATCACATGCTTTTGGGCACCCTCGTCATATGACTGTTGACGTGGAAGGCTAACAAATACAACGTCATTTTAAATGGTTGACGTCACAAAAAAAACCCGTCGGTTTATGCGACGTCGGTAAGGTGTCGTCGCTCACCAGTTTTTGCGATGTCATGGATTAGTCATGGAGACATCGATTCTTGTACAATATTATAATATTTAATATTTGATTACACAAACAATCATTCATCGATGGCCGTTCCATATTATTTTATATTCCATAACAAGTGAAATGGTTAAATATCATACAACAATGAGTTGTTGCTAAATTAAAATACATCAGGTTGATATGAAATTGAAACATTAATTGTATTAAACCTCCATTGTCTATGTTCCACACTGAAAGTCCATTGCTAACTCTCTTTTTCCTATTACAACCAAAGTACATGAAACAAAATTTATGTTAGAATGGGGAAGTCCCCAAATTATGTACATATAATATAGTCATACGCAGACGACATTAATATTAACCTGGAATAAGTACCTGATCTACTAATAAGAGACGTCGTATGAGGGGAGATCGAAGTCACAATGTCCGACAGAAGAGCGACATCGGAAATTCATAGATATTTCAATCATTTCATAGCCTATGCCACGTCGGTATACGTTCAGTCCCATATTGTATGGGACAATTATCTATGGATGAAGTTGCACATTCAACCTGTGTTCATACAAAGATGAGATTATTGTCAACAATCAGCTCTAATCTAAGCTCTTTTTTCTCACACCTTATAAGCATTGCACTATCTTGGAAACACGAACAATAGACACTATATAACATGTAACACAATCATCATACTTCATGAAAATATTCAAACATTGATTAATGATTAAAAAAATGAGAAGGTATATGGTAATAAAGATATGAAATGAACATGGAGTGGATGTAAAACTACCTCAATTAACTTGAATTCGGGGATGCTCCATTCTTGGTTGCTTGTTGATGTTTGAATGACGTAATTTTATTGAGAATGAAGGGGGTGAATTGGTGTGAATGGAAATAATGGCGTGGAGTTGGGTTTGGAGGAAGTGTGTTGGTGATGGGAAATGGGTGTGGGGTGCTGATTATTATTGACATGAAAATGGTAGGGGGGATTTTGGTTCAAATTTTTCGATGGAAAATTTGGTTCCCGCTGGAAAATTCAATACAAACAACGTCGCTAAGAGGTCGCTTTGGGGTTCTTTGGAAGCGATACATTAGCGACTTTGCACATAATGGTTACAGTCTAATTTTTTAAAATTGTCGTAAAATACTCCATGTTAAGATTGTTGACCCTTCTGACGATCCGTTTATGCCCAAATTGAAACAACATTGTTCTGAAAATGAGAATAACAAAATGTTATCTCCATATTTACATTTCAACTTCTCCCACTTTCTTTGAGAGACCTAATTGTAAAAATTAAAAAGTTCACCGGTTGTCTCAAACCCAATTACGATCGTCCCGAAAAGAAAATTTGACATCAAAAGTCAAACTAATACAAACCGAGGGTAATACAGAAATTGATCTTATTCCACATGTAGTTCCACAACTTTTTCTGAAGGACCCCTTGTATACTTATACGTAATCATCTACAATTTACTGACCATGTACTAGCGCTTCAAAAAAATTATGGAAGGAATTCTACTATCTTTTTATTTCATAAAAAACCAAGAATGTGAAATTTCATTTGATTCTTTGTGGTGGAAATTATTGTTCCCATAATGCTTATCATAATTAAAGGTATTAATGGAATATTAACAAAAATGATGCACGATTAACCCGGTATATCCGTACATGACCAAATCGGAACATTGTGGTCGTGACTTGGTAAATCAGATAAATGTATCTCCACGTTTGCATTTCAAATTTTCTCACTTTCTTGGAGGGACCTAATTGCTAATATTAAAAAGTTCACCGGTTGTCCCAAACCTGATTACGATCGTCCCGAAAAGAAACTTTGACATCAATAGTCAAACTTATAATTCCCAAAAGTGATAAAGAAAATGGCATGATCCCACAAAGATTTCCACAAGATCTTCCGATCAACCCTTGAGTATCATCTACAAATTACTTTAGACCACGTACTAGAACTTTCAAAAAAATTGATGGACTGAATTTATTATATTTTTAATTCATAAAAAAGCAAGAATGTGTAATTTCGTGTGATTCTATGACCCATTATTTATCGTTCTAATTAATAATGCTTATCGTAATGGTATTAATGGAGACTAATAAAAAAAGAGTGACGAATACCTCGTGATATGAATATCCTTGCGAAAACTCTGAATTGCAGAATTTAGATCTTTGACCGAATGCGGGAATTTTGCAAACCCTCTATTTGGCCGCACTAAATTCAAGAGTCTAGCCATTGGAGTACCCTCAATCTCGACTTGCTCACTAACTAGCATGCGGGATTAGTTCACATGGTTATTTATACTTAATTAACCTGCAAAATTAAACGGAAATGAAGTTGGCTCTTAAGCACAGAGAATGGTCGCAAAATGTTGAATATATGATTGATAAAAGGTGAATAATAGTCTTGGACAAACCCCTTTATTTATAGGGTAAAATTTGACCCTAAACCCTAATTACAATTGGAAACTGATTCAACTTATCTAACTAGAACTTCTAAAAATAAATGTATTCTACTCAAAATTCTTCTCCAAGCAACCTTGAAGAATATTACCATATCTAATATTACCAAATTTAAGTATAATCATAGTAAAATTCAATATTCTCGAAACCCTAGTTGGACTGGATCGAAAATACTGGACTAAATTCGAAAATAGCTCTTCAAAAAGCCCACATGGCTGATCTATGGACTCAAATAAAATAATATTACAATAGTTTACAAAGATCACACTAACTCGTTAAAAACCCGATGGAAAAAAGAGTATAGTGTGCTTCACGATGTCTTCAGTTAATTGACAAGCTTGAATAATCTAGCTGATTTGGTCTTGAGTTCTTCATCATGAAATTGATCAATCGAAGCATTCGATGCCACATCTCTAAACTTCTTTCTTGACCTTTTCATTGGTCCATCCATATCACTTAGAGGATCCCAAACATAACTCTTGAATGTTTGATCAAGTCGTGGAATGTGTTTCATTTATGTTGGTAATCGTCTTGGCATCTCCATAACCCCGGTTCTTTAATGCATAAATTGGAAAAATATGCTGTGAAAGTGTGATTTAGATAATTTTTTATTTCCAATTTTGTATGTGGTCCTCTCCCACCTTCTCAGAGGGACCCAGGTGTAAAAAATGTAAAGTTCACCAATTGTGCTAAAATCAATTTTGATTGAACCGAACGGTAATAAAGTTTATGGAAAATTATAAATTTCAATTATTAGCTCCTAATTAACTATAAACTGTTATGAAGGTCAATTATGTTCGTTTTGGTCAAAAGCAAGCCAGTTGCTAAGCTAATGGGCTGAAATGGTGAGGCCCACTTTCCGATAATGCGACATCACTCAAACGATGGTAACATGTTGCCTTAATTGATTAATCTGCGATGCAGCACATTGCTGGCCCATTTGTTAACCTAGTGGGTTGAAATGGTGAGGCCCACGTTGAGGTTAGCCGACCTTGCTTATACCTCGGTCCAATGTCGATAAATTCGACTGATATGCGACGTCACACCTGCAGGGCAGAATTCACAACAGTTCATAACGACTATATATATATAGAGTCCACCTCATAAATCACTTCAAACATTCAAATTTCTCTTGAATTTCAACAGTCGCTCAACCCATTTATCTCAAAAGTATGGTTTCTAGATTCACTAGATTAGTTTCATTTTCATATTTTTCATTAAATTTGATATGTATGCAGTGTATAAATGTGTTGTTTATTTTTTGTGTTGTATAAATGTGTAGATTCACTAGATTAGTCTTTTACCTCTTCATTCTCATCATTGAAAAAAACTTCTTCATCATCAAAGGATTCCTTCGCTTCATGCAAAATCTTCTTTAAATTTTCCTTAGCCATCTTCCACTTGTTAAAAAACATGTGAAATTCATGTGTGGTCATTCTCTTAGCAGGTTTCTTCTCAGGAGACTCCACTTGCATAGATCATTAGGGTTCATTTTAAGTTGAGGTTAAAATTTAGGTACACAGCTACTTCCTCCGGTTCTCTAAGAGTGACACCCTTTCTTTTGGCACAAGCATTTATGAATGTAAAATTAGTGGTTGAAAATTCATTTAAAGAGTAAAAAGTAAATTGAGTGGATGAAAACAACCTAAAATTTGCCAAAAAAGGAAGTGTGCCAATGTTAAAAAA
>JAULKM010119065.1:0-38410 GCA_032355605.1 Rubia tinctorum | reverse complement strand
CAAATTTATACCATCTATATCCCCTCCAGCCACCATGTGACTCCGCCACTGGCTCTAGACACTTTCATTACATAGATGTTAAATATCATTACTAATATTATGATACTCCTAACAAGACCCTTCTTATGGGCTACTTTATGGGAAAAAGGCGATGAATGATTGTGGAACAACGGAGATTGAGACTATGGCTGGCAATGGTTTAGAGAGAGAGAGTGAATATGATTGATTTAACGGTTAACCGTAGTGATTTTTTGTGCTTATTTCGGTTCTAAACACTAAACTTTTGGGATCTTGCTCAACCAGTTCCTAGTTTTTATTCTCTAGCACCTAACTTTTTATGGATTTGTTTGGCAGGATTTTTAACTATTGTGCTTATAAACAAAACACTTTCTAGTGTTTGGTAAAGTGTTAACAACATATTATGTTTTGAAAACAGAAACTATTTTTGGGGGAAAAGCAGAAGCTGGTCTCGCCCTACTTTCAAAATAAGTCAGTTTTGCTTATAAGCACACACAGCTCTGTCAAATAGAGCCTATATTTTGGGAAAGTGCATAAATAACCCTATTAAATTTTGAAAGTGCAGATATAACCATGTAAAATTTAAAAGTATGAAACTAAACCTAAAATTTTGAACAATGGTCAGATATACCCAAATTGCACTATTTCGGCGTTGACTAAAAGAATTTAGATGTAGACCCAATCTAAAAGAGTAAAGTACAAAACTAACCACATTATTTTCTTTAAGTGTCAATCTAACCTTGTAAAATACAAATGTGCGATTATAACTTTAAGTTTTGCAATAAATGTGACGATATAACTTTTTCGCACTATTCCGAGATTGATTTGGCATTTTTCGACATTGACCTAATCTAAAAAGACTAAAATACCCTTAGTATTAAAACTAAAAGGTTAAATAACCGCATGGTTCTTCTTCTTGATCATATCCAAAACCACCATCACCGCTACTACGCCACTGGTGATCGGAATCTGTATTTTCTCCGAAATCTGGAGTTTACAATTGTGCCATTACTTCACTGAACCTTGTTAGCGATGGCAGCAACCTTCCAAAACGCAAAAATGCCATCGTGTGGAACTCCAGATTTGGACGAAAATTGAGAACTCTGGCTTATACATCTTCCATTTCGATTTGGACGAAGATTCAAAACAATTCTGCAAAACTCCACCTCAATAAATCGACCAAAAATGGAAGATTTGTTCAATTTTCTCCAGAACCCATCAACTGGCGGCTGCTTCTCTGTATGCCTGGGCATTGGTGCAATCAAGCTCGGAATTGCAGAAAACAATGGCGGCGACAAGAGGAAGAAGAAGAAGAAAATCCATCCAATCGACGGGACTGTAATAGTCAGCATTCTCAAAACAATTCTGTCAGAGAGGAGATACCCCAGGATTTGGGCTGCAGAAGAAAATGGGTTTGTGCTGGAAACGATGAAGAAGAATGGGGCAAGGCAAAATGGACTTTTTCATTTTTTTATTATTTTTAATTAGGGGTATAATGGTTAGTTTATTAAATTTCGGTTAATTTCATGTTGTTAGGTTTAGATTGTGACTTTCATCCAAATAATAAGGTTAGAATTGCAATTTCAGATTTTACAGAGTTAGATTGACACTTTTGACCAAAATATAGGGTTATTTTAGCATTTAACTCATACTAAAAAGACAAAAATACCCCTAGATTTAAAACTACAAATTTAATTACCATTATACCCATAGGCTCTGCAGCCAGTCAATGCCGCTCAACCTTGGTCAATGCCGCATTCCGATAGTGGTCGGGTTAGATTAGTACATTTATTAATAAGACAGTGTTAGATCAACACTTTAGTAAAATATACAGGGTTAAATTAACACTTATATAAAAAAAATAGGGTCAGATAAGCATTATCATTAAAACATCTTTTTAAGGAGAGTTCACTCCTTATAAATATGTCTTCATTACAATTTCATAATCTAATGTAACATAAATATATTTAGAGTGGGTCTCCTGAAATGCGGCATGTCCATAAGCTTATGGACAGACCGTTTATTTTTTACCTTGTACACTGCATTTGTTAAATTACATGCTAAATTTTGAAGATATATTTTTATATTTTATATTTTCACATTCAATTACATATTATTGCTTTTTAAAATTTTAAAATACAATATTTAACATTTATAAAAAAATTACAACATTTAATGTAAAAGTCATTGTAGACTGTCCATAAACTTATAAAAAGACTACCTTTCCTGAGACTTTCTCATATATTTATAATTTATATGTTGATTTCTAGTTAATTTTCAATACTCCCTCTATTCCAGATAAATTGACACATTTTGAGTTTTGGAAATCAATTGAATCAATCTTCAACCAGTATTAATATCTTTATTCATATGTGTAAAAAAAATCTTTAAAAATAATAATTTAGAAATATATGTGATAATAATTCCAACAACATTTAACATGATAATAATCTTGCATATATAATAATAGAATTTAATGGTCAAATTTGACTCAGTTTGACTTCCAAAAGTCAAAATATGACAATTATCTGGAATCGGGGGAGTATACAAATTCAGTCTCCATAATGAAAAATTGATTTTGTCCCTAACAGTATCTGAGTAGCAATATGTGTTGAGTTCCAATTACAGAGTTACCAATTTCATAAGGAATTATTTATCGAAAATTTTGAATTTCCTTCGGAAAGTAATTACCAAAGTTTCTTACTTTCGTAACAAAGACATACAAATCATAAATATATTTATGATACATTAGATTATGAATTTGTAATGAAGACATGTTTATAATGAGTGGTCTTTCCTCAATTTTTTTTATAATAGTGCTGACCCTATCATTTTTACATAAGTGTTAATTGAAGCCTCTATTTTTTTACTAAAGTGCTGATCTAACCATTTCTTATTAATAAAAGTACTGATCCAACTCAACCACCATCTGCCGGCGTCGGCGACTGGTGTTGACCGAGCGGTAGCGGTGGCCGGCGGAAAGGTTTGAGCCCTTTTTAAGAAGGGTAATATTGACATTTTCCATTTTAAATTTTAAATTTTTTTCAAAGGGGGTGTAATGGTCATTTTAAAAAATTCCGGGCACAATTTGGTTGTCAAGGTTAGATTGGTACTTTTGACCAAAACGTAGGGTTAAATTTGCACTTTCATATTTTACAAGGTTATATTGGCACTTTCAACCAAAACATCGGGTTAAAAATGCACTTTTCTCTTATATTTATTATCCCTTTTCAGAGTGTTTATGAAAAGAGAATGTTTCATGTTACACAGACTACAGTTAGATCAATTATAAAAATCTCATTTGTATAATTTAAGGTTGAATTATACTCCTTCTGTCCGAGGTCTATTTGCACTGTAATCATTATCACGTTGTTCAAGAAATATGTTTGACCGTTAATATATTTACATACGTATAACAATGACAAATAAAAAGTTAATATTTAAAAACTACTTAATACAACAAATTCAACAATATCACATACAATAATATTGTTGTTTATATAAGTGTTAAAATATGTGGTTAAACTTTGATGGAGAATAGTGTCAAAAAAGTAAGAGTGTAAATAGAGCTAGGATAAAGGAATTAATTATTTAAATTTTAAGATTTTTATAAAAGATTTTCATAATAATAGGTATCTCATTACATCAAATAAAATCAAGGATAAAATAGTTCTTTGTTTACCCTCACAGTTTTTCAAAAGTGCACATATAACCCTCTCAGATTTTCAAAAGTACACATATACCCTAATAGCCGGAGATTGGAGTTTAAAAAACTGCGGGGTATATGTGCACAAACAAGAAACTGGAGGGCATGAATGCAGTTTACTCTAAAAACAAATAACAATAACAAATTCAATAATATAATATAATATAATTGCAAAGTGAACATGGAATGGATAGGAACAACCTCAATTAAGTTGCACCCGGTGCTCCATCCTCTAGTACTTATGGATGTTTGAAAGGAGCAATTTGATTGAACACTTGAATTGTTGTAATGGTGTGAATGGAAATAATTTTGGGAGTGTGTTTTGGTGGGTGTGTTTTGGGATGTGAAATGGATATTATTGCTGAATGATTATGAGATGAAATAGGGTTGGGGGGATTGTAGCTCATTTTTTGAGTTTAAATTTTTGGTTCTCGCTAAAATTTTCAGGTTAACTAATGTTTGTAGCATGTCGGTTCATGTTTTCTTTAAGCGAAAGGCTTGCGATGTCACATATATGGGTCATAGCTTAATTTTCGAAAAGTGTTGGCAAATACTCCCTGTGAACATTTTGCTTCTTTCCATTGACCCATTGATACCCAAATTGGAACAACATGGTTGTAACAAGGTGAATTACATAGGTGTATCTCTAATTCCTCATTCCGACATCTCCCAATTTCTTGGAGAGATCTAAGTGCAAAAGGTAAAATGTTCACCGGTTGTGCCAAAATCGATTCCGATCAAACCGGAAGTGACTATTGTCTTCCCCAGTCAAACTTATAATCTCCGAGAGTGATAAATAAGTTGGCTTGGTCCCACAGAGACTTCCACAAGGTTCTTTTGATTAACCTTTGTTGCTTATAAGTAATCATCTACGATTTACTCTAAACCACGTGCAAGCACTTTCAAAAAATGATGGACGGAATTTTGTTCGATTTTTATTTCATAAAAAACGAGAATATGTAATTTTTTTGATTCTATGTGATGGAAAGTATCATTCTCGTTATGCCCATCGTAAGGGCATTCATGGAATGCTAATAAAAAATGATCATACACTACCTCCCTTAGAGTCCCTCTTAGACAGTGCACATAATCTCCACATCAAACATTTATCCTTATGTTCGGCGCGCGGAGTTCTGAAGTATAGGGTACATTCAAGGAAGTTAGAGCCATAGAGTAATTTATGAAAGTGTCGGCAAATACTCCATGTGAACATTTTGGGCCCTTCCATTAACCAGTTGATACCCAAATTAGAATAATATGGTCGTGACAATGTGAATTAAATAGACACATCTCTAATTTTGCATCCCGACGTCTCCCACTTTCTTGAAGGGACCTAAGGGCAAAAGGTAAAAAAGTTTATTGGTTGCGCCAAAACCGATTTCGATCTAACCAGACATTAATAAAGTTTCATGAATATATTTAAATTTCAATTTGTATTTTCTAATATACTATTAAATGTTAAGAAAGTGACTTTCATTTTTTTGGGTCAAATACAGGCTCATTTGTTATACTAGTGGGCTGAATATATTATGCTCATATTCCGATAAACCGACGTCGGTCATATTTTGATCCCATGTTAGCTTGCCCAACAACATGTGCGGCGTTGCTAATGTTGAGGCGTAATTTACAAGGATTCAAAACAACGTCGTTCCAAAATGTTTATACACACACACAACACACATATAGCCCTCCTCAAAATCAGTTCAAACTTTCAACTTTCAAGTTTCCCTTGGATTCCAAGATTTCCAACCCCTTCATCTCCTCTCTTCTCCAAGGTATGTAATTTCAATTCTTCCAACTCTTTCTCTTGAGTATTATTTTCATGAAATTTTTTATATCTATGGTGTGTCAATGTGTTTTTGGTATGTTTTATTTTTCTTGTTTATATGGATTAGTAATAGTGTGAACTTTCATTATATTTCTACTTAGCTACTATGTTTTGATATGTTTTTGTATGATTTTATGTCATTTTCTATGTTTTAAACTTGAATTTTTCTTGGTTTATACGGTTTTGGTCGTTGAAATTAGGGTTGAATGCGACACTGGTCGCCTATTAATTGACATTGATTTTATGTCGATGGTCGTTTGACGATGGTTATCCATAATTGTATTGGAAATATTTTTTGAATGATACATTGCTCAGGTTTCGGTTTAGCTGTCGGTCTTAGCGATAGCTGACCGACCTTGCATATATGCATCTGCATTCATACAATTTGCTTCAAAACTTTAAATGTGAACTCTGCAGTATATCGATAGCCATGTTTGGTCTAAACGACTGATGCTTGACGTCGTTCATAGAAGTTGGCCATGAAACTGTTTAGGACCTACAAGTATGTGCGACACATGACCGACGTTGCATTCTTCAAGTTTCAAGACTTTTTTGCCTTAATTATTATAAAATTCAGGAGTAATGGCTGGCAAAGGATATTCCAGTTGCCCTTTTTCCAAATTAGCAATTTATGTTACGTATATATACATCTATATATGAGCTATAATTATTTTTATGTGTGTAATTATATATATTCACAATCAATGACATCAAATAGTTCATTGTTTTTCTATAGTTCACCGCACAACGGAACACCCCAAAGCCTCTTGTGTTTGACGTTGAACCCTATACAATGTCTCCAGATAACCCCCGTTTCATCTGCACCCTGACGCAGCAAAACTTCGGGACTAACCCCACTTTGGTAATGCCTAGCTAGCTAAATTTATTCTTGTGTAATTATTTGATTTTCAATTAATATTATTATTGTTAATTTCATATATTTTTATAGTAACTGTATTTTTGTTGTTTGTGATCCAATACATCTCGAGGGACATAGTAGCACTCATACCAAGTAAGAAGGCATCAGTTGTGCTAAGGTGTTGTGGGAGAGAGTGACACGTGAATTACTCTGGGAACTGGAAGACTAAGGCCCTGTCCCCAACCAATTTTTGCGAGTTCCTTGCCGACAACTGCCTATGCATTGGTGACACATTGTTCTTCGAGCTCATAAATGGTGCAAGGCCCATTGTCTTCAAGATCATTATTATAAGAGTTTCTTGATTTTATTACAATTTGTGTTTTGTTGGAACAACAATATTTGTGTTTGTATTTGAATTCATATTCTATGTTTGTAACGATAAATTTATGGTTACAATTTTTTGATAATTTTAGTACAATATTTGAGCAATAATTTACCGTGCATGTGATTCGATCTGCGCATGATATTCTACAATTAATTTTGTACACAAAATTAAATTATACTTCTGTATTGAAAATTACTTTCCTACACCAAATTCAATCATTTTCAAAAAAATTAAACTCTAAAGGTTTTTAGTGTGTGTACGTAACATACTACCGATGTCGGTCGTCCATCGCATCTCAGGTTGGTAAACAATGACATAAGATGCAAAGTTGGCCATTCTCATATATTTCTATTTGCAACATCACATGCAATATGGTAACAACTATTATTTCGATTTCACAACCTTTTACTTCGGTCAAAAAACAACCGAGGTAAAAAAATCTATCATTTACCTCAGTTTTTTTAAACTGGGGTAAGAAAGTAACGGAGGTAAAAGAATTTTTTTACCTCGCTTATTACTCCTAAACCAAATTATTGAGGTAAAAAACTCGAGTCAAAGGTGTTGTTTCTTGTAGTGTTTGCCCTGATATGCGAGCTTCTATTAAAAGGATCGAGGATGACAATGTCGCACTATGTTGCACCATGGATTGATATTGGGAAATTGTGGGGTTGATGAGCTATCAGCTTGATCATAAGGAGTTTGGTCCAATTGATGATTGGGAAGCATATGTGCAACAATGTGAGAGGATGCATAGAGAAGGTCAGCATGAGCATTCCTCCTATAGTCATATATATATACAGAACAACGAAAAAGGAGATGGCGCGAGTAGTAGTTGGATGGTTTTACCTTAGAGGAGAGGTAGGCTCATAAGCTTGAACTAGCCCTAGCTGGGCATGTAATAGTTATAGTATATTTCAGGTGCTTACCTGGTTGTATGTAAGAAGTTACGGGGATTCTTCCCTCATTTTGCACTGAATGTATGCAAAGCTAGTTTATTGACACATATGTATCCTCCTGTCTTCTTTGATTTCAGTGTATTGGCATGGGTGGTAATAATTATTTTGCCATGAAAAGTATGATTTTCTTGGACATTGTGATCTGGCTCAAGAAAAAGGTGGCTACTTGTACCCTTATATTTGAAACCGCATGTGATTTTCCTTCTTAAGTCATGATGTGAGAATGTACCCTTACTTGCAAAGCTGTAGGTGGTTTTCCTACTTAAGTAGCATGGTGAGGATTTACCCTTTTGTAAAGCCGCATGTGTTTTCCTGCTTAAGTCACAAGGTGGGGAATAACATTATATGTGAAGTGGCAGGTGTGTTTCCTGGTTAAGTCACGTGGTGGGGATTCACCCTCATGTGTGAAGCCGTAGTTTATTTTCCTTCTTAATTAGCAAGGTGGGGTTCTACCCTTATGTGCGAAGCTGCAGGTGATTTTCTTACTTAAGTCGTGTGGTGGGGATGTACCCTTATGAGTTTACTTGTTGGACACATAGTTTTTTCCCTCCAAGAAGACGTTTTCTTTTATTTATTTACTGGCATGATGATATTGTTTTGTGGAATTGGTCAACGACCTATATACAATATGTCTTTATATGAACCCTAAGTTTACACATGGTATTTCCTAAGATTGGTCACATCCTAGATAGGGAGTAGCTATTGGACTTGTAAGCTTCTGTAACATTGTATGGACCCACCCATTTAGGGTATATTTTTTTCGTCTTCTCGGCTAGGCTAGCTTTGTTCTCCTGTAGCACTAGGTCACCTACTTTGAATGAGGTTGTTTAAACTCGGTCATTGTGTGAACCGGCTATTTTCTGCTTGTACCTCGCCTCTCTAACAATAGCCATAAGTCTACGCTCTTCAAGGATATCTATGGCTGCTCTAATGTTTTTTGGACTTCAACCAAGAGTCATAAATCCCAGTCATTTCTAATTGGGGCCTTTGTTGGACGATGATGTTTAGCTAACAGTTGTTACATTGTTAGACGTAGTTAAGTGCATCTTCAAATACCGTCATCCAGTAGTATCCTTATTGTAGGTTTTTTTAGCCAGGATACGGGGTACTTTGATGAGATCCACACAACCCTTCGTGCATGTCTCTAACAATGAGTGCCACTTGGCTCATTCCCACACATCTGAGCCAAGGATTCAGGTAAAACCTCTTGAAGAGTAAACCATCCTTGTAGTTATATGAAGGTTATTTAAGTTCAATTTTACGAGCTTCATTCCTGCTTATAGGCAGGAGACTGTGGTCTACTTATTGAATGATCAAACACATCAATCCAAGTTTTTTTCTTAGGTTTGGGCCACTATAGTGGTTGTTATGCTGCAGGCAGGGACTAGTTCCACCGTTACGTCATTTTGGCACTAGATCGTTGTGTATACAGAGATTTTTAGCTTGCTTAGGGCATTTGCCTTAGTTTTTTCTTTCTGACCTGGGTACATGGGTAATCTTGAAATGGTTGAACCTTCGTATGACTTGCATTGTTTTGTTTAAGAATTTTCTTAGTAGTCTCCCTTTTACGATATAGTCTCCTAGGATCTGATGCACGACTACTTGTGAGTCACTATAGACGTGGATACTTCGTATGTCCATTTATATTGCAAAGTCTAGTCCTCCAATGAATGCTTCACATTCTTCTTCATTGTTGGCGAGAGAGGATTCAAATCGGAGTACATATTTTTGTTCATATCCTTCTGGGATACTAGTAGGATTCATGTTCCACAACCTTCTTTGCATGAAGCTATGTCAATGAAGTGTGTCCAAGCGTGAATTATGTTCTAGTTTCTCCTTACCTTTGGACCATGTTATGGTTGCTTCCTCTTATGTATCCAATTCAGGATGTACCGCCTCCTTCATATCTTTTAGAAAATTCACCACTCCTTGGCCTTTATTGGATGTTTTTGGATGGAATCGTACTTCACGTTCTCCTAATTCAATAGATCACTCCATCAGTCTGTTTGAAACCTCTAGCTTGTTTAGGCTTTTCCGTATAGACAATGATTTTATGTGCTTGAAAGTATGACCGCAGGCTTTTAGTGGAGTGAATGAGGAATATGATTAACTTTCCCATAGAGGAGTGGTTTTTTTCCTGCTCCTAAAAGGCTCCTTCTAACATAGTAGGCTGGGATTTGGCGTTATGATTCATAACGTAGGAGGAATGCGCTAACTGCGTGCATCGAGGTCATTACGTACTGGTACAGTGTCCCATTAGGTTTTGATGCTGACAACAATGAAAAGTGTTGCAGCTCATTTTTGAGTTCCTCGTACACTTTATGACACTACGAGGTCCAACTGAATTTATACGCTTTCCTCAAGGCGTAAAAAATGGCATGTGTTTCTCCGTTTCCTTTGAAACAAAGCGACCAAGTGCTTCTAGGAAGCCAGTGAGGATTTGTACTTCACTGATTAAGCGAGCATTGGAAATGATTGAATGACCTGTATATTTTTTCTGGATTTTATTCAATGCCTCTGAATGACACTTTGCATCCTCGAAATTTCCTGGTGCCCACCCTACCGGTGAATTCCTTGGGGTTTAACTTTATCCCTATTGTTTGGAGAGTGATAAGTGTATCTTCCAAATCCTGGGGAAATGTGTCGAGTGACATGCTTTTGATAACCATGTCATCAATGTAGATTTCAATGTTATGGCCAACTTGATGGGAGAACGTTGTTTTGATTGTCCGCTGATATGTGGCTTATACGCAATTGATCCTATAAGGCATTTTGGCATAGAAGAACACTCTGAATCTTGTCACAAATGATGTATTTTCCACGTGCTCCAGGTTCATAGAGATTTGGTGATATCCTTTAAACGCGTCTAGGAAAGCCATGACATCATATCCATATATTGCTTCAACTAAGTCATCGATTTTTTTGGTAGGGGTCACATTCCTTCGGCCAATGTTTGTTGAAGTTTGTGTAATCGATGGACATTCTCAATCCAGAGTCTGCTTTCTTGAACACGACGAGGATTACCAACCATGTTGGGTATATTAGATCTCAGAGTATATCTTCCTGTACCAAGGTGAGAACCTCATTTTCAATTACCGATTTATAGTTGTGGGTGAAACTATGTTTTTTTTCGAACGGGTTTGACCAATGTGTCTATGTTTAGTCAATGTGTCATGATGGTCGGCCCCTCCCATGTCTTGTAATGACCAAGCAAAAGAACATTTGTACTTTTTTTAGCATAGGTATCACCTTAGTTTTGATTGGTTCATGTAGCCTTTTTTTATTCTTACTTCTTAAATGTCATTGCCTTCTTCTAATTGCACTAGCGTAGGTATCACCTTGTTCGACGTCATCTATGGGTTGCCCATGGTTAGTTGAATGTACCATCGGTTGAGATTTTCCAGAGGTTATAGGATTTATTGTTATAGCAATGCATTGTCTTGCTACATGCTGCTCGTATCTCTCTATTATGACACTTGCTGGTGTGGGAAATTTAATAACCAGATGGTAAGGGGAATAGATAGCCTTAGTAACTTTCATCCAGGATCTTCCTAATAGCGTTGAAAGGACTTAGGGTGTCCAGTATGACTAAATCACATAAGACCATGCACACTATCCTTCTGCCCAATGGTCACTAGGTGTTGTATGTTTCCCAAGGGAATTTCTAAATATCATGTGAAGCCAACTATCAATGATGTTTCTTTCTTCAAGTCTAACTTCTTGAATCTAAACTTGTCGAAAAAAATGGGAAACAGTATTTCCACTGGGCTTCGATCGTGTACAAGGACTCGATACACTTTCGAGTTCCCTATTTTTGCTGTTATTGCTAGGGCATTATTGTGTGGCGATGTGTTACGAACTGCATATTATTCACTAAATATGGTCGTCTAGTCCATGTGAATTATTTTATCTGCCGGCTCTTGGGAATGCAAATACCTTGATCTTTCCTTCCACGTATTGTTGGAGGTAATTACTGTAGACTCGTGGATAGAGTATATAACCTTGTTTGGGGTTTTGTTGTCTACATCCTCTTCTTGCTTGATCACTGCTGCTAATTTTTTTTTCTTCGCTTGAAGTTGGGTTGTGCTCATACTCTTTTCTGTGCTATAACTTCCCAACCTCGCTGGTGAGTATTCCCCCTTCTTATACTTGGTGAGACATTCTTATTAAAGAAATTCCTCTGTTTGTCTACGGAGATTGTTGCAAATGTCTGTAATATGGTCGTGGTCACCGTAGAACTCACAATAATAATCCCTGGACCTTTTGTTTATTTGGGCTCTCATCAGCGTTGGTTCCCAAAACAACTCCTTACGATTATGCCTGATCTCTCTTTGGATTTGGTCAGGGGTGTTTCTTGAAGTTGTGAACTGATGGCCATTCTCTTCTTTCCTCTTACGGGCATGGTGATTCTTCCCTTCTTGGTCAATTCCCTTCCTTGAGCTTAGTCTCCAAACCTTTTCTCGCCTTGGTCATTTTCCTTTTTTTGTTCGCTTCCTCCTCGCAGATAAATTGCTTGAGTTTGTAGAACTCTCTTGATGTCATGCCATTCATAAATGCTCCCACAACATTTTATACTTAAGATCTTTGACCTCCAAACTTTCTAAGATGAAGCAATTATGATATCTCACCAAACTTTCACCACTTTGTTGTTATCTATTCATTAGGTCTGCGAAAATCTGGGCAAACTTCAGAGTTGGATAAAATCTACCCATAAACTAATCTGCGAGTTGGACCCAGGTTTGGATGCTTCGCTTGGGTAGGCTGTTGTACCAAACTATCACGATTCCCCGCTAGGAAGATGAAAGAGACTTTGTATTTTATTTGGATAGGTACACTACGAAACCTCATTATGGTCCTCTAATAGTGCAAGAGTTCCTTCAGATCTATTGGTCTATCATAGGCTTTGAGTTGAGTGGGCAACTTGAAGCCTTTTGCCCATGTGAAATTTTGTAGCTCTTCCACTAGGGGGGAATATTCCGCCTTGTCCTCAACGTTATTATTCATAACCTCGTCCAGGTTCTCAATTTATGCTCTTGGTGGAACATCTCTATTATTTGCTCTTTATTGGGTTACCAGGTTGCGATGTAGTTGCTCTTAAATCCCATGTTACGTGTTGACGAACTACATTTAAAGTTTCTCCCTATTTTCTTCGAGAAAAAAATTAAAGTCCAGGTTTTCCTTATCAACCTGGGAGAAATTGTGCTTCTGTATCATCCCTAGATTCCCAGACTTCTTTGGTTTTAACCAAACGTAGCCATCCAAGTGATGGGTTTGCGGGAGTTGGCGTTGGGCATATCATATCTTGGTTGGCTTATCAATTTCCTGGTCATGGACATCATAACTTAAAGAGAACAACAAATATTGAACTCCCCCATAGATGGTGATCATATTGTGGAAAGTTCCCTCTAAATGATGGTGCTAGTTCCAAAAGCACTTGTGTTCTACAAGAATATCCCAAATGAAATTTGGGGTGAAAACTCGTATGCTTAAGTTAGTACAAAGTGTTTGTATTTAATTTATACTCTTTCTAAATGTTTCTTACCTTAGATCTTTAACCTTGGTTGTATCTATAGGCTTTATTACCCTACATTGTCGGAGTGTTGCTCGTCGTGCAAGATGTGCCGAATATGGTCATCGTTGTAGCTATATGGATCTTCTAAGCATATGTTTTGTGGGCCATATTTCTCCTATCATAGGCCAAGTGGTAACCACTTGCGTGGGTGTGGCTGGATATTACTCCGTGTGGATAGCATTCACTGTGCAAAGTGGTGTTGTTGAAGGGACTCCCCATGGGGTTGTCAGGTGAGTAACCCACGAGGATCGCAATCAAAGATTGAATTTATAGTGTTGCTCATGTTCTTACTCCTATCCACTTTAAGATAGATAGTGGTAAGTCTAAGTGTCATTTGTTGGGATACAAGGGTTTAAAAGATAGCTTCACAAAGTTCACCCTGGGGCGTTTCCACAAGTGTGTGTCTGGAGCAGCAAGCATAATTGTGTTGAGATTACTACAAACTACGGGCATAAAATAACAACTAGGTTAAGATAATTATAACTAACCTTTATGATATATGCATCAAATAATTGAATTGAACGATTTGATCCTAAAATTCTATTTAGATCTATAATTCTATTTAGTGCTATATCACACGATGTTGAGATGTTAATTCCTCGAGAACTCACTATTTTTGTCACACGTCAAATCTACCCCCTGCTTAACATCTCGCCTCCTTCACATGTAAATAGAGGTGCGCTCAACCACTCACCACTTTTAACCCTCACTATCGTGGCTAATAGGCCCTCGGTTAAAGGAACAATGCTTAGCATAGGTAGCAGCTGTTAGACATGGTAGTGGCTTGGATCATAGGGGACCTCTACCGTATATACCCATTCTAAGTTCGTGACTTATGACATTAGTATCTCGTGATAACTCTAAGGTTTATAGCTACTAGATTCCGACTCTTAGTTGCTACAAACTAGGAATTTAGCTCTCGGATATTAATTGTGATACCCCTGTTTGAGAAGTCTAACAACACCCGGCCTATTTCGGCCATCACGACCTATTTTAGGAATTTAATTGGGATGTTCCCAAACATTGAGCATGACTAATCTAGTCGCTATTATCACCCTATTACCACCTCGACATCTCAGAAGGTTCGTATATCTCCCCGATGCTCACGCTGCTTCAAGTAAGTTTGATAATCCACACTCTCAAGTTAAATTCAAATCCTAGCGCTAAATCATGCAAGAATTAAAGGTGTACATCCTAATCAAATTCAAAGCATAGATTATAACAAGAAGTTAAAGCACAAATTAAGCACGATATTTATAGCATACATAAATTTAAATGAATCTAAAATTATCACAAATAAAAAGTCAATACATGCTTACAAATATCCTCAAGTCATAAATCTAAACTAAACCAACAAAGTTCAAGGTTTCCAATATACACAATTTATATGAATTGAAGAGACAGACAAATGGAAAGTACCACTGTGAAAATCCCCTTCCTATTCATCAATCCAAGTTTCTAAGCACAAATATATGCTAGGTTATGGAAAACCATCATGGATCTATAAGATTCCATGAAAAAATAAAGAAACAAAGAAAATATAATAAAAATCTAGGGTTTTGGAGGCCCAAGCCGGGCTCTAGAGGAAATGGGTGAAGAGGGGGGCTTTTTATAGGTGGAAGAGAGAAGAAAAGGGGAAAATCAAAGGGAAATAACTAGGTGTTTCTGCAGATTGCCATGATCCGTGTAGATTGGAACGGTCCGTGCTAATGAACTGTGCGGTTCTATGGTTAACGGGACACGGTTAGTGCATGTTTGAATGGTCCATTTTCTCAGGAGGATGGCAATGCATGGTTCTATGGTTCATGAGACACGGACCATGCAAATTATCACAGATCAGTCTTCGGTTTTGTCCCCAACTTGTTTCTGTCGCTACGAGTAAACTGTTGATCCATTTTGGGAATTCTTCTAGTAGATTATATTACGCTCTCAAAGACAATCCAATGGTGCTACCCACGGATGCTAATTCCTCACGGAAATTTTCAACAACTTGTTTCCAACTCCCGGATCATGCTTCATCCGCTACTTTACCTTTTTTCTTAAATCTATCTTCTACCAATTTGTAAGTGGCCTTCCTTCTTCTACCATTCTAGAAAATAGTCTTCCTCAATCTTCTACCTTTCTTGCGAATGACCTACTTTATGGTGGTCTCTAAATAAGCTCACAAAACAAGTAGAAATTGACCAAGTCATAGAGGTAAAACACACTAGCTACTAAATGCTTACAAAATAGGGAAATTAGGGGAGAAAACCACATAAGGTGATTCTAACCTCGTATTTGGTAAAACACCTAATAATGTAGCTATCCACCAACAAAAGTATTTAAAAAGTGGTGTTAAATGCTCTAAGAAAACATGTTTTCCCATCTCATCAGTTGCCACTTAATGTTTGCTCTGCACTTACGTGAACACTTTCTTGAGTTGTTTGTGTTCTTGCCTATTGCTTGGGCTGGATATGCATCAGCGGCAAACACATTAAGCAGGCGGAGCTGCATGCTGGTGATTATGTGAATTGTTGTTCTAGGCCTTGACATTTTTGCAGAGTAAGTGCCTGAGGACCCCTTCTTTTTTGTGGTATTATAGGATGTGCAAGTGGGACAGAGATTGGACTTCTTGTTGCACAATTGGTTTATCTTAAAGGTAATAAATTGTGTATCCTAGACTCCAGTCTTAGTTTGAATATTATTAAGATGTTACACGGAGAGGGACATGTTGGTCATGACCATACCTTACAATTATTGTAGTCTTCTTATTTATGGACAAACATTAGGAGAGAGGTGAAGAAGTTCGTACAGAATTGCAGGGTTTGCTAGGATTTGAAAGGTTTGGCACCAATGTCAGGCTCTACATACTTTTGCATGTTCCCTACACCAATGGGTTGAAATTGGTATGGACTTGATCTTAGGATTACCACATACTTAACAAGGCAATGATTCAATTTTCCGTGGTTGTTGATTATTTTTCTAAGATGGTTCATTTTATTCCTGCAAAAAGACTATGGATGCAGTTAGTGTTGATCAACTGTTATTATAGGATGTATATCATTTTCATAGATTGCTATTGTCCATTGTTTCAGACGGGGATACCAGATTCTTGAGTCACTTTTACCTCAGCCTTCAAAAGATGGTGAATACTCAACTCAACTTAGTAGTGCTTATCATCCTCAAACTGATGGTCAGACAGAGGTTGTTAACCATTCTTTAGGTAACATGTTGAGGAGTTTGGTGGGGCATCGCGTGAAGAACTGGGCTCTCTCAAGCTGAGTTCGCTCACAATCATGTAATTAACCGGAGTACAAGGTTTAACTCCTTTCATGTGGTCTATTCGTCTCAAAATTGAGGTCCTCTTATTCAGATGTCTCTGTCTATTGTGAAGACCAGTACAAAAAGGGTTGAAGATTTTATGTTTGGATTGTGCGTGCTGCATCACACAGTGCATGGGGATTTGGTTCAGGTTAACTCTAAGTATAAATTACATGCTGACAAGTCTCGCAGAAAGGTGAATTTTGATGTTTGTAATTTTGTATGGGCTATTCTGACTAAGGATCGCTTCTCGGCTGGTGATTACAACAAGCTTTTAGTTAAGAAGATTGGCCTAATAGAGGTTGTCGAGAAGATCAATTCAAATGCTTATCACTTGAAGTTGTCGAGTCTTGTTCATTATACTGATGTGTTTAATACATGACATTTGATTCCATTTCATTGGGATAATTTAGACAGTGATTCCGCTGCAAATTCAAGGTCAACTTTTTTCTACCCTAGCAGAAATGATATAGTTGATGAGGTAGACGAACATGCTTTACCCTTCTTGGAGGCGAGAGAATGAGCTCATAAAAGTTGTCTCATTTGAGCTGCCATGTTATTGGCTACAGATCTCCAATTTGGGCCTATCATTACTAAAATTGAAGATAATTTGGAGCAAAGGCTATGTATAATCAGTTTGGAATAAAGCATTATGGATTTCAGTTTCGCTTACTGAATTTACTTTTGGATTTTACTAGTGTTTTTATGTTTTAAGTATTTCATTTTTGGTAGAGGTTCTTTTATTTTCCAAGTCTTTATATTTAGGTGGAAATTTTTATTCAGAGGACAGTTATTGAATTTTTTACAGAGTATTACTCTTTCTAAGATTCTTTTAAATCTTGCTTCCTAAACCCTTCTATTCTTCTAAGAATCAGTAGGTTCTATACGAAGGTTTTTTCCTAGGTATTTTTTTTTAAAAATATCAATGGGTTGGATCATTGTTACTATCTTCTGTTACATTAGGTCTAGGATTTGGTTGCTACGGGCCATGCCCGATAGAGCATGATTCTGTGCGCAGCCGAAGAATGACGACTCTTGGCGTATATGCATTGATAGCCGACCTCTCAATGAGATTATTATCAGGAATTGCTTCCTTATTCCTCACTTGGATGACTTGATTGATCATATTACTTGTGCTACTATAATTACTAAATTGGATTTAAAAAGTGGTTATTATTAAATTCAGTTTAGACCCAATGATGAGTGGAAGCCCGCTTTTAAGACCAAAGATGGTGTGAAGGCTGAATGTTTAATATTTTATTATAATGATCTATGAAATTTATATAGGTTACAAGAATGAGTATGAAAGGAAGGAAAATATGTATCAATAATATCATATCCTATCACATCTCAATCAAATAGCAATCACCGATCTCATGTATCCTAACACCCCTTAAGCGAAGCGTCGGATACTCGGAGACGGAAAACTTGGACATGAAAAATTCAAACAAATGACGAAACAAGTCTTTTGTGAAAATATCTGTAAGCTGGAGTGAAGTGGGAACATGGTGTAGATGAATCTTTCCCGATGAAACCAGCTCACGAACAAAGTGATAATCAATGTAAATATGCTTTGCCCACTTATGTGCAACTGGATTTTGAGACAGTTAAATGAAACTGTTGTTATAACAAAGCAGAAGTGGGGGATCAGACACGGAAAAATAGAGATCACGTAGGAGATGATAAAGCCAGACTACCTTTGCCCAGTATTAGCCAAATCATGATACTCAGACTCAATACACGAATGAAAAATGAGGGTTGCTTCTTAGCGCTCCAAGAAATGAGATTACCACCAAGGAAGATGGCATACCCATATTTAGAATGATGAGTCTCAAGATACTGTGCCCAATCTGCATCGGAATAACCAAACACCTCAGTGGAACGGTATGAGCAAAAAGACAGACCATGATGCATAGTCCCACAAACATAACTAAGTATACGAGTAACTATAGCAAAGTGATCATCCCTAGGATCCTGGAGATACTGACTAACAAAATTAACCATAAAGGCAAGATCATGATGAGTTATGGTAAGATACTTCAATGCATCAACCAGTGACCAATAAAGAGTGGGATTGGAAAATATTCTGTTGGTACTACTGTGAAGATGAGATTGTAGGAGAAATGGCATAGAAATGGTAGCAATATATCCTAGCTCTGTGAAGAATATCACTAGCTTCCTTAGCCTGCCCCAAGAACAAATCTGAAGAAGAAGACTTGATGTGCACCTTTATGCATGCGTTAGCCGATGCATTTGACACATTTATTGTCATATTTTGTTTGGTTGATTGCTAGTTTTAGTTAGGTTTACACGATAAAGGGTTTAGATGGCCATTATTGATTTTCTTTTATGAATCTCGAGTTTTGTAGACTTAATCGAAGTTAATGGACACTTTTTACTCACGGGCACCTAGATATTCCTCTGTAATCTCATTAGTAGTTTGCTCGTGAGTACTTTTTCATCATTTTTTTTGTAGAAGACCATCCGCGAGAGTGGTAGAAAATGTTTGAAGGGAGTTCACAAGGATGGTAGAAGATATCGAAAGCCATTTTAAAGGATGGTAGTATATTGAAGGCCATAAACTCCAAAGCGTGGCAGTAGATGGAATTAAGCTCGGAAAAGGCAGGCCAAGGAAGAAGCAGAGAGATTGTTATCCGAGAGTTGCATGGATTTCTAGGAACGATCCAAGAAATATCAACCCTTGAAAGTGGCACCATTATATTCATCTTCTTGAGCACTATGAAATCGACTACTAGAACTCTCAAATCGGATCATCGGTTCTTCCATCGCGAAGCAAACAAGTCAGCCGATCGAACAGGCCAAGGCCAACACGAGGGTAGGTACAAAGCTAGCCCAATCAGCACGAAGGAAGCCTAGCACGGAACATGCCAAGCAACATGGACCGTGCCAAAGGTTTCTAGCACAAACAGTGCCAACCCCTGCTTCCCGTGCCCCATGTCTTCGATCCACCCCAAAATTCAGCTAAGCATGGGCACAGACCGTTCCTTTTCACATGGTTCGCGTTGTTTCAAGTCACTAATGCCAAGAACATCCCATATGGTGTGAAGAATGACACGGCCCATTCATGTTACTGAGCAAAATGAGGTTCCAGCCGATGGCCTGCACCAAACGACGCATGATGTGCAATAGAAGCGTCAAAACAGAGTTCCAGCCGACTTTCTGTGGCAAGCGACACGAGCTGCACCAGCACGAGGTACACAGACCGTGCCAGGCTGAGCAGGCTATGCCGACACAAGGCAACGACCTATGCCATGCCCGGAGACCGCACCAGTACGAAGGCACGTGGCTGGTACGAACCGTGCCAGACACCACTACCCGTGCCGTTTGCGGCTGCTAGGGTTTTTGCCTTTTTTGGGCCTTTTTCAAGGCTCAATTCCCTACTACTATATATATGAACCATCGTCTGCTAGGATTTAAGTTTATACCCACTTTTTATCTTTAAGAGTAGGTTAGAGAGAGAAAATACTCTTCTTGTCTCTCTATGTTCTTTTTATTTCTTCTCTTTAATTTTCTTTTGCCCAAAAGTGTTGAATCCAATGCAATACTTGGGTTTAATACTTTAGGAGTATTTAACTAACTTGGGATTATATTTGTATTCATGCATTATTGGATATTTTGTGAGATTTCTTAGATTAACCTATTTCTATGTGTTTTGGGATATTATGTTGGGTTGTTCTTAATGTTCTTGGGAATTGCATAATTGTCACACTTAGTTAGCACACACCAAAGTCTAATTTCATGTTTCCGCAATATTGATACCCCCGGGAAAGGGAAACCTAGATGCGCTTAGGGTAACGATGGGTCCGGATCCAGGTTGGTGTGTGCACGTAGGTTTCCGTTGTTATAATTAACCATGCACTAGTAAGCCAACGATTTAGTCCGAAGTGTAGCGAGTAGAGATAGCTTAAGTAGCAAACTAGGGTTAGCTTTGTAACCATAGAGCCATCGATTGAGTGCTTCACCCTTTTTGCCTTTTTAGACCTAGGGAGAAGCATTCATGGTGTAGTGCTAGAGACGTAATTGCACGGGGAAGATTCAGATCTACAAGGCATGCAGAGCTATCATTGAACTCCCCTAATTACGGAGGCGGTGCATATTGAAGATTACGTGCGCACCCTACGTGACAGGTATGAGAAGGTGTTGACCATCGACCACACCACGTGTCATAATTACTAGAATAGGCTTATAGTTGTGTGTGATGAAATAGATGATCGAATTGACATTAATCATGTTACGTAAATATTTCCCGAGTGCTAGTTTATATAGTTTATTCTCGTGATCAATTGCATTCTAGTGCTTTTAGTTATAAAAACTCCCTAATTTTTGTTTTACCAACACTGATTATTCCTAACACGTGGTCGGATTGATGACCTGATTACGGTCGTGCGTGGTTGATTATTATATTCCTAACATCTCTGTGGGCGGCCCTGATACTTGCCACCATCTACAAATATTGGTAGTGCAGTAGTAGGAATGGGAGCAACAATACAAATTTCTATCTTTGATCCTTTCCTCTTGACTTAGTAGATTTCCCGTGAAAAGGTTATTTATTAGCGACACTGGGAGGAGGCGGGTCAAATTTTGGCGTCATTGCCGGGGATGTTAGTTTAAAGGTTTTGTAGTTAACTTGCATAGCGTGTTAGTTGAGTAGTTAGTGTTGTTTTTTAGTATTTTTGGTTATTGCTATTGAGCTTTCTTGCTAGTATCTGATTACTTCTAACCCTTTTTGCTAGTGTTGTTTTTAGTTGGCTACTATTTTATTCTCGGTTTATGGTACACACCCGTACCACGAACTTGGGAGTTTTATATTATCCAGAGGTATACAAAGGTGGTAGGTGATGAAGGAGGAGGAGATCTAGACTGAAAGTTCCACAAGAACCAATTTGGGTAGTTGTAGAGAGTGAAGAAATGGGGGAGAATAACCGCACTTTAAGGGAGTTAATGGCTCCCAACTTGGAAATCAACCTCTTTGCATAGTCTTCCCATCCTTGCCACCCAATGTTACTTGTGAGCTCAAGAGAACTTCCCATGGAATGTCCGGTGAAGATCTAAATAAGCACTTATCGGATTTTCATCTAGTTTCTACCAACATGAAGCCACCGTTAGTCTCGGAGAAAGACTACAATTTGAGGTCGTTTCCCTTCTCTCTTCGGGATGCAACTAAAGATTGGTTGTATTATCTTCCACCCAGTTGCATCACCTCCTGGATGGACACGAAGCATAGATTCCTCGAGAAACACTTCCCAGCTTAAATGTTTGCTCAGTTCGCTAATGAGTCCCTTTACGAGTATCAGGAACGGTTCAAGAGTTATTGGCAAGATGCTCATATCATCTATTCAAGGAGGGGAGCCTAGTCTACTGATTCTTTGAAGGTTTGTGCGATGGTAACATGCGCATGCTGAACACCGCTTGCAACAGTTCAATTGCCAACAAGAGCCAAATGGAGGCAATGACACTTTTCAAAGAGATAACAAATGGTACAAGGCAGTTTGGTACAAGAT
This sequence comes from Rubia tinctorum, assembly GCA_032355605.1. Lineage (NCBI taxonomy): Eukaryota > Viridiplantae > Streptophyta > Magnoliopsida > Gentianales > Rubiaceae > Rubia > Rubia tinctorum. Next base: position 16,264 of record JAULKM010119065.1, on the reverse strand, counting down.
CGAGGGTGAAAACCATAGATGAGTCATCCCATTCTCCCAAGTTAGAGGAGCAAGTCCAAGCTCTTGCTTCCATAATGAAAGAGTTCATGAAAGAGAGGGTTCAATAAGTGAAAGTGTTTCACATTTGTAGCCTTGATCATCACACAGATGTATGCCCACAAGTGGTGGAAGATTTGGAGGAAGTTAAGGCGTTGGATTTCAACAATGGAGAAAATAGGCTACAGTTTGGTAGGGGGCCACAACAAGGGTTCTGGGGGAACCAAGGAGGCGAAATGCAAGACCCTTACGCGAACACCTTCAACCCAAGGTACTGCGATCACCCAAACTTTCGTTGATGCAAGGAGAACCAAGTGCAAGGGTACAACCGAGGAGGAAAAGCTCCACCTTAATCCTATCCGATGGAAGAAGGACCTTCCAACAATAACATCTCACTCTATAAATTGAATTGAGAAGAAATCCTTGAAGTAATCTCTCAATTGGCTAAGAAGCAATATGTCTTCGCTGAGCGCACAAGGCGAGAGATTGAAGATCTTGGGACTAGGGCATTTTCAAGCATCAAGAATCTTGAGATTCAAGTCGGACAACTTTCCACCTCGGTGAGCCAACTTGAAGCCAAAGAGTCCGACAAGGTTCCTTCCCAAAGGGAGATAAACCGAGGAATGTGAGGGCTTTGAAGCTAAAAAGCGGGAAGAACGTGCGCGAGCCCAAGAAGGAAAATTTACAGGAGGACGACTTGATCATGGAGAGTAATAAAACCAACTTGGAGGAGAAAGAATTAGCAGTGGAGGAGAAACCCTTCAAGGAACTTCCAATACCAGAGGCGAGGTGAATCTTTCACCACTTTTCCATAGTGCACTTAGGGGAAGGCCGAATGTAGCAACCAATGATGAGAACATCCTTAAAATATTTGAGAAGGTTGAGGTTAGCATTCCACTCTTGGACTTGATTGAGAATGTACCTTCTTATGTTAAATTTTTTAAAGTTGCATGCACTAAAAAGAGTGAAAAACCACTTAGGAAGTTAGGAAAATTGAAAGTAGGGGGAGTTACTACTCTAAATCATAGAAATTTGACCATGAAATGTGATGACCCCGATATATTTTCAATTCCTATTTCTTTAGGTGGTAAATTGGTGAAGAATGCTATGATTGATCTAGGAGCCTCTATTAATGTCATCCCTTCTTGCATTTATGAGAACCTAGAAATAGGTGAACTTAGAGAAATTAGGGTAATTGTTCAAATGGCTGATCACTCCCAAGCTAGTTCGCAGGGTCTAGTAAATGATGTGATGGTTCAAGTTGGCAATTTGGTGTTCCCAAAGGACTTCTATGTCCTCGATGTTGCACATGATGGTGATGCACCCTCAATTTTATTGGGAAGACCTTTTTCTTAAAACATCAAAGACTAAGATTGATGTTCATTTGGGAACACTAACCTTAGAGGATGATATGGATAGGGTAGGTTTTGATATTTACAAATCTAAGCATGATTCACCTAATGCGTATCTTGTATGCAAAGACATAACTTTATGTGAAGAGCTTGTTCAACGTGAGAAATATTTCATGATTGAAAATGTTAAATGCCTAAATGAGATTCTTGAAGATGAGGAGGTGTTACCCGACATAGAAACCTTGCATGCTCTATCTTGTTGTATAATGAACTTTGTAATGGTACACTTGTTGATGAACATGTCCCTTCTAGTGTGATTAAAGATGCTTTGCCTCCGATATTTTGCACTAACTTGTAGCAAAAAACAAAGCGGGTTAAGCAATTAACCACTCCCAAACTCCTTCCTATTCTCAAAATCAACAAGAATGTGTCTATGATTGAGAAAGATGGACATGTTTGGTATGTTTCGCCAAAGGTAAAGGGTAAACCAAAGGTAATGTGGAGACCCGTCCACAAGGAAGTGGTTGTTGGTAGTGTTAAGGATGGTGATTCCGGTGACCCATAAAACTATTCTTGTTAGTTTTTCAAAAGTGCATGAAGTAATAAGTCGTGAGACGACAATAAAAATACGGTGCTTTTATATTAGTGGGTTTTTAAAAAAAAAAAACTAATGTGAAATTTTGGGAGTGTATTATTTTTTATGGTATTTTTCTGGAAAATTCAGTCATCAATTTTGTTTGGAACAATATTACTCTTGGTTTTTAGTGTTTTTGGGTGAAGGTATGCCATGAAGAATTTGGAAGGGAACAAGGAAAAAAGCCTCATGCCAGGCAGCCCCATGGCCCGTGCTAGTGCTCAGCACGGACCATTCCAAGCAACATAGGTCGTGCCAGAGCCCATTAGCACGGGGCTGACTGGGCCACATGAGGGCAGAAAAAATGCACCGGCATGAGGCTGAAATGCGCCAACACGAGGCGTATCGACGCGCCAGCACGTGGCTGGCACACGCCAGCACGAGCCCTTATGAGGTGGCACAGATGCCTTGGGTCGGCACTGATCAACCTTAGTGATCTGCGCTGCCTGCCCAACTAGCCTAAGCCCTACAAACCCCCTTCATTCCATCCCTCCTCACTGCATCACCATCTCCTTTCTTCACTTAGAATTTGTTTGGTACTAAAAAGACATGGTTTTTATCTCAGGGACAAAAAAATGGTAAAAGATGTTATGTTGGGGGGAAAATGTAGTCTAAAACTTATTAAAGATTCTTTGTGGTCTTTCCTGGAGTTTCTTTTTGTGGAAATTCCATTGATAATTCTCCTTATCATGTCACAACAGTTGCACACAAACCATAGTTTATGTTAGAAATGGGGTTCACACAAATGAAGTATACACCAATTAATCATACTAATATAAGAATAATACTCCGTGGAAGTAAAAGTTACCATTATTGTCCTCATTCAAGCTGAGGTGGTTAAGCAAACTTAATTTTGGTGCATCATATGATCTGTCATGTAACAATGTTCAATAATGTTAGATATAACATGAATTGACCATCTAAAGCAAAATAATGTGAATTCATCTACATACATGCGACGTCGGTCGAGCATATTTTTGCCATCGCATTAACCGACCGATTGACCGACATCGGATATTCATACAACGTTTTTGCCAAGACGACATTCTTGCCCAGAATCAACCTGAATCTATGCCTAATAATTCTCATTGGCTATACATAACATCATTTCGACAAAATCTACACTATACACTGGATAACATTTAACACAATCATATCAATTCATGAATACATTCAATATTTGATTCATACATATCAAACTAAGATATCGATCAAAAGAAATGTAATTTGAACATGTAATGGATGAAAATAACCTCATTTTGCATCCAGATATGCTCCGCCCTTTAGTGCTTGTAGTAGCTTGATTCCAATTGTCTAATATTGCTTGAATGGAAAGTTGGGAGAATGTGGTTTGTGTGGGAGAGTTTAAGGAGATAGGAGATGTAACAATTTTAGATTGGAAATGAGCACGGATAGGAAAATGTGGGTATTCTAGCAACCTCATATGGCCCAGTAAGATTGTTCAAGCCAAAGTTGGTAATATGTCGGTATCCAATCGATTCCACCGATGTCAATGGTGATGTCAGTCTGGGGTATTTATCTGGCCCATAATGGCCCAACAACATTACTTGGCCCAAAAAAGGTTGTTCAAGCAAAAGTCGGCGAAATTTCGGTTTGTTGTTGATTCAAGCAATTTATGTTGCAATGTCGCACAAATAGTCTTGTCTGGTTGATTGTTGGTTGACTCCTTCCGTAAATTTAGCTAGATGCCCAAAGGTTCGACCTTTATACTAGTTAGGTCGACCATAGCTTAACTTCGTTCTTAAATTGACGCACATGCCAAAAGGTTCATTTGGTGGCTTGATTTCTTTTATAAATTTACATTTTAGATTAAAGGTTCGACCTTTAGTCTTGCTAGATCGATCTTCGGTTGAATTCTTTCTTAAATTGACATAGATGCCCAAAGATTTGACCTTTAGTCTTGTTAGGTCGACTGTGCCTTGACTGATTTCATAAATTTAAATTTTAGACTAAAGGTTCATCCTTTAGACTTGTTCTATCCACCGTGCCTTGAATTTTTTCGTAAATTTACATAGATGACCAAAGGTTCGACCTTTAGTCTTGTTAGGTCAATCGCTGGTTGACTTCTTTCTTAAATTGACACGGATGTCCAAAGGTTTGACCTTTAGTCTTGTTAGGTTGATCGTTAGTGGCTTCCTTCTTAAATTGACATACATGCCCAAAGGTTTAACCTCTAGTCTTGTTAGGTTGACCGTAGTTTGACTTTTTTTTCCCTTAAATTGCTTTTAAATGGGTGAAAATAATTCAATTTCCCGATTGTGTGGGAGGAAATAATTAATTATGCCATAAACGTAGTTGAGTTTATTAGTTGTGCTATTTTTATGGTATTGGGCCAAAACAAATTTGGCCCAATATGAACACAACTGACGTCGGGCGCCTGTTTGTAGTTCTCTTGTTCTTACAGAATGGAGACCGACGTCACACATCCGAGGTGGATTTCCCCACGAATCAAAATGATGTCATTTCAAGACTATACAACCCAACCTAAGAATTCGTTCAAACTCTTCATTTTCCCTCGAATTCCAAAGGATTCTCACTCATTTCCTTCACTCATCCATAAATTATGTTTTTTTTTGTTTTTTCTTACATGAATCACTTCAATTCTATGTAGTTTACTTCAACTTGAAATACTCTAATGTTCGATGTTTATTTCATAATTTGTATGGAATCGATGTTTGTGAACGTAATTTTTTTCTTGGGAACTTCATGTTATGGTGTTCTTGATTGATAGTATCCGTCGATTTGGGTTGTTATGCGTGTTAGAGTCATCATATTGGTGATTTTGGTATTTTAAAATTTCCTGTTGAATGCGGAATCCCTCATCCTTTGATGACCATTCTGCATTACCGATTATGTATGTAAAGTTGGCTTTACACGTCAGTCATTCATAGGTTTAGGGTTCCATTTTGAACGTGGTGTCAATAAATAGTCGGTTATACCATCGACTTAACCAATTGTAGGCCGATGTAGGACAACTGTGTCTTTCTTAATACTGTTTTGATCGATGTTGTCTGTGACTTTGGTCACGTCATGTCGTTATAACCGACGACATCTGCGAACCATGGTCGAGGTCGCATAATACCAGTCTTGCAAATCCAAATGACTCATAATTTTATAAATAATACCAATTTCAATCGATATTCTATTCGAGTGATATGAATTTCAGAAATCATGGCTAATAACGAAGGATCCATAAGTAATTCTAATAGAGGTGAGCGGTTTTTTATTTAGTTTGGTATATTAGTTTTATTAGGTTACTTATATTCTTATTTAATTAGTTATAATATCATTTATAAATGTAGATCTTGAACGATTCGGAGGAAGAGTACTTGCAGTATTACTTCGACGATACTACTCCACATTTCAGCAGCACCTTGAGCCAACATAACTTCGGTCAAGTTCCAATATTGGTATGTCTTACCTGTTACACATATATACCAACTGTATTTTACTCTTTATAATTTAGTACATCCCAAGGTACATCGTACCACTCCTACAAAAAAGTCAAGACCCCTTTTGTGCTGAGGTGTTACAGAAGAGAGTGGCATATGACCTACCCGGGGAACATGAGGACCAAGTTCCTGTCCCCAAAGGGTTTTGGAAAGTTTCTTGATGCCCACGAACTGAGGATTGGGGACACGATCTTCTCCGAGTTGTTAGATTGTTCAGGGCCGATAGTATTCAAGGTCATCATTATTGGTCATCATTTTAGTTTTACTACTTATTGAGTGGAAAACACAAATTTATTTGAATTTGAAATATTTGTTTAATTAAGAATATTATTTTAATATTATTTAATTTTTAATCTACGGTTCTGAAATATAAAAGCACAAATAATTATGTTATTTGCATATCTATTGGTTGTCTCGATTTTCGACCCAACCAGTAAAAACTATATTTTAAAATTACGATCATACACAAAATTAAAATTGATTTTACTGTTCAATATTAAAACCAGCTACATCAATCTTCTTATTAAAAACTTTGGTTGATTGCATTGTTGCATTAATCAAAAAAATAATATGTTGTTAAGTTATTCAAGGGAGAGCAATATTATACTATTTATACTTAGAATAAAGGTACATGAATATATTTTAAATTTATTTGGTATTTTGTAATTTGGTCAAAAGTGGGCTAATTTGTTATCATATTGGGCTGGAATTTTTTTTGTCCGATCCTCAATACGACTAACGTCGGGCAACAAGTTGTCCCCTAACAGTTTCACCGACATGACAACCGAAGTCGCAAATTCACGGTGGATTTCCCCATGGTTAAAAACGACGTCTTTTCAAAACGTTTATATATGTGGTGACCCAACTCAAAATTAGTTCAAGCACAAATGCTTACAACTTTCCCTCGAATTCCAATGTTTCCCACCTCATCTTCTTCCCTCATCCAATAGGTAAGTCTTCTCAATGGTTAAAACTCATCGAAGTATTATCTTGTTCAATTTGTTTTTATTTAGGTGTGTTCAATGTGTTCTTGTAAGCGTTTGTCTTTTTGTAAGTTGTATAGATTTTGTTTTTGTGAACTTTGCTTATGTTTAATGTTAAGTTACTTCTCCTGCTATGCAATTTTTCTAAGTTTCATGTTCTGGATTGTTGTGTGGGTATTATCCAATGGTTCGTTTGAGTTTGCTGATAATAATTCTCATTGCATGCGGTGTTAGTCACCTATCGATTACCCCTTATACTTATCGATGGTTGATCGACGTCGATGTGCGATTTCGGTAAGCTATCCGGCGTGAGGTTCATTTAGGGTTTGACTTTAAATGCAGAGTCGGTAGCTTGTCGGTCTGGTTGTTCGATTTGACCTACTGTCACTCAAAACGTGGCTGATGTCGCACATTCCATGATTTCTTGTAAACCTCATAGAACCAGATTACTTTTAAAAATTACTAATTAGTATCGATATTTTAAAATTCAGGAGTCATGGCTGGCAATGGTTCATCGAGTTGTCCCAATTTCGAGGTGAGCACGATTTATGTTAAGTATACATATATATGAGCTACAGATTTATTTTAATTGCTAATTACTTCTGTTCACAATTATTGAAATATAAAATTTCATTCCTTTTCTAAAATTTACTACGCAACAAAGGTCCCTAGAGTCTACAATCTTTCCTCTTTACGAACACACCATGTCATTGGATAACTCCTGTTTCAGCTGCACCTTGAAACAACAGAAATTCGGGGTTAACCCTGCCATGGTACGACCTACATATAATTTTATTTTCGTTTAACAATTTTTTAAAATCAATGCATGTATGGTAACTTTATTTTCATGTTTCTGATTCAATACATCCTGATCGACATGGTGGCACGCCTACCAAGTGATAAGACCCCAGTTGTCTTGAGGCGCTACGGAAGAGAAGAACACATGAACTACTCAGGGAATGGTAAGACCAATGCCCTATCCCCAAAGGGTTTTGTGGAGTTTCTCAGATGCAACCGCCCGTGCATTGGGGATACGGTATTATTCGAGTTGTTAGATGGTTCAGGTTGATAGTGTTCAAGGTCATCATCATCCGAGCTTCATGAGTTTTTTTAAACTTCTTATTTAATTATCATTTTGATTGAAAATTAATAATTTTATTTGGAATATTTGAGTAACTTTGTTTTTTGAAATATTAATTGGTTCACTGGAAATATCTGAATGATAATTTAATTTTTGTGTGATTCTATGAACTCACAATTTAGTTATTTGCATATCCGTCGTCTGTTCCCTTGTTTCAATCCAACCAGACAAAACCATTTTCTAAAATAATTTTCATTTTAAAAATTATTTTCAGTCATCTTAAACATGTTTCAATCACTTTCAAACAAGTATTTTTTTACCCAATAAGGTTTTTCTAACCAATATCCAACATCGTCCATCCTTAACATGTAACATCCATAATGGTGGCACATATTGTGAGGTAGGCTATTCTAATAAAGCACCATATGAAACGTCGCATACCATTCAATTACTACATTTACTTTGATTTCATAACATTTTTTTACTTCGGTTATAAAATAACTGAGGTAATAAACCTACCTTTTACCTCAGTTTTTCTCTAACTGAAGTAAATTATACTTTTTACTTCATTTTTTAAAATAACCGAAGTAAAAGAACTTTTTACCTCACCTATTTGAAAAAAATTCACAACCCAGGTAAAAGGGGTGAAGTACTAGGTTATTTTTCTTGCACCGAGAAGTTAGTTTAGAAGTGCAGGGTTCAGGCTGAATTCACTCACAATCATGTTTTTAATCAGAGCACATGGTTTAACCCTTTTTAAGTGGTCAGTCGAAGGTTATTTTGATATGATGTTTCTGTCAGTTGTGAAGGAAATCCAATGAGGGTTAGAGATTTTGATTATGGATTGTGGCGAGCTGCATCAAACGGTGCATGAGAACTTGGTCCAAGCTAACTCTACGTAAAACTACATGCTGACAAGTCTCGCAGGAAGGTAAATTTTTAGGTTAATGATTTTGTATGGGCTCTTCTGACTAAGGAACGCTTTTTGGTCGGCGATTACAAAAAGCTTTCAACAAAGAAGATTGGTCATGTTGAGATTGTCGAGAAGACCAATTTAAATGCAGATCGACTGAAACTGCCAAGTCATGTTCGTTGTGCTGAAGTGTTTAATGTGAGACATTTGATTTTGTTTCATGGAGATGATTCAAAAGGTGATGATGTTGCAAATTTGAGGTCACATTTTTCTACCTCGGCGGGAATGATGCAGTCGATGAGGAGGGAGAATAAGCTTTAGCCTTCTTGGAAGCGAGAGAACAAGCTCATAAAAGTTGTCGCGCTAAAGCTGCCATAACCTTGGCCGGAGGAATGAGAAAGAGAGAAACGATGGCTAATTGATCAAAGCAGGAAGAAGGGGTGGAAAACTAAAGTATTAAAGGTTGTTGCAACTGAGACCTTATATGCAATATGGGATTGGAGAAACAGTATTTGCTTTGGGAAAAAAGTTGGAAATGTAAATGTTTTAGAATTTTTTTTGGAAAGTATTGTATATAGATGTTGGATGAAGCCTAGATTGAGAGAAAAATGTGCTGAATTGATGATAGGAGAAGATATGTAAACAGACAGAATTGGAGTTGGAGATAGATTGTACTTAAAAATTCTTGGTTAATGATAAAGTTTCATTTTCCCAAAAAAATAATAAAAATTAGCAGGTATATAATGGACTTAGTGGTGCAGGGCGGGGATGGGGCGAGTATAAACTAATATCGACATCCTACCCACTACTCATAGCGGGTATGATTTTTATACTCATACCCGCCCCACCTCTACCTAAACTACCTCTATACCCGCCCCATTGGGTCGGATGCGGAGCGGACCTCCACCAAAATCCGCACAATGTCTTCCCCAATATCAGTTCAAATGGAACCTCACTTTTTCAGGATCTTTATAGATTATATGTTTTACTATAGATATCTTTAACTACATATAATAGAAGGGCGGAGTTTATAAAATATTTTCCCATTATTTTTCCCCATCATGGGGGTTGGTAAATTTATTTTTAAAATTACTCTCAATATATTAACGTAATTTTCTTCTTAGAGGGAGGTGTAGGCTGGATCCCACTTCAGTTCCTATGTGGTTCCGCCTATGGTTCCGTCTCTTATAATAATATTGTATAAAAAGATATTTCGAAAATAAATATTAAGATAAAGTTTTAATATCTCATATAATATTTTTGTTAATACATTAATTTAAATTTACGGTAAAAATTTATAAAGTTTGACAAAAAAAAAGTAAGGATGTAGTTTAATTTATGGGAAAAAAGTACGTGCATTTGACTTAACCAAAATTCAGAATTCTAATGCAATAAAAATAAATAAAAAATCCTAAAAGAAATGCGTTTCTGCTTTTTCTTTTAAATTTAAAAAAAGTACGTGCATTTGACTTCACCAACATTCAGAATTCTAATGCAATATAAATAAATAAAAAAATCCAAAAAGAAATGCGTTTCTGCATTATTTTGTCTTTTAAATTGATTTACTTTTACCGGCCAAACGATTAAGACGTGGGATAGCGAAGGCCGGTGGAGAAGGTGGGGCAGCCGACAATACATGCCTTACAAACATTCCCCTCGAACATACGCAACTTAATTTCTTCTTCAGGAAATTGGTTAAATTATAAATCCAAATTGACATTCCGTCCGAACGAGGCCATGGAAAACAACAAAAGGCAGCAAAGCACCCTGTCAAGATGGAGAAATCCTCTCGTGAGGAGTAGTGGCGGAACCAGAACCAAATATTTGGGGAGCTTGATAAAATTTTAAAACTTAATCGAGTAATAATATTTTGAAATATACTTCAAAATGAAATAATTATTATAACCTCAAGAAAAGACGACAGAAATTTAACGCAACAAAAAAATTATTCAACTGGAAGCAATTTTAAAAATTAATATTAACATTTAATTAATTTTAAATTGCAATATATTTATTTAACATACTTACCTCACAAACTTACGTTTTAGATCCACAGATGGTTAGGCAGGATATTTGATCATTGTCGTAAATAATTAAGTAATTTGATGTTTGTTTTTATTTATTTCAATGAAACTCCTGTAAATATGAAAAGTTGTAAGATATATCGTAATTTATAAATAATTATAATTTAAGGAATTTTTCATAATTTGTCTAACCGTTAATCGGTCTAACACGATCCTTTCTCTACTTACCTATTACAATCATCTAAATTAAATTTACAAATCTAATTATAGAAAATAAAATCTTAAAAAAATTGAAAGAGGAAGAAACCATTACACTACCTTTTATAAATTATCTAATTTAACCTACTCAAAAACAAAACCCAAAGAAAGCAACTATCAGGAAAAGATAATAGAGTCCAGCACATCAAATTAAATACTCCAAAAATATAAATTGAAAAAGTTGCCCTCTTCATGGTTCTTCAAAAGCCTAAATCAAATAAAGGCTAAATTAAATAATTCAAAAGGAGTATTGTTTCCTTTCAGAAGGTACTTCAAAAAAATAAATTGAAATAGTTGCCTTCTTTCCATCCTGCGAAATTCTCCCTATCCTGCATTCCTCCCTTCATGATGCCATGATGCCTGAAGGTGAATTCTGAGCAAATTGATGGAGAATGGGTGAGGTTTTTTTTTTTTTGAAATTTAGATTAATTGTACTGAAGAGCAAGAGGGTTGATTACCTATGGGGAAAAAGGTGCGGAAGTTTTCCTTTTCTTCTACGTATTCATTTTTTCCTTCTTTCAGATACACAAACGATGTCGTTCGAATAAACCCACAAACGATGCCGTTTAGTTATCTTCAAACCCAAAAAGAAAAGAAAATCAATCATGTTGGGAACGCGCCGTCTTCTCCGGCGCTTTGTAGGGGTGGTGCAACTGAACGACAAACCCAATCCGGTGGCATAATCTAGTAACTTTAGCTTGGCAATTGGATCCTAGGGGAGCCTGGCGCTCCGCCTCGGCCCCCCTAGTTCCGCCCTTGCTCATGAGATCGTTTTTCAAAATTTATGGTCAAGTGAGAGATTGAATAAAATATTGAAAATTTCTAAAAATATTCTATTTAACTTTTTATTTTTAAATGAATGAATTTAAACTTTTTTTAAAAAATGAAATACCACCTACCTGTTATGGTGGGGGTTTGGCGGACCCCTACCCGTTTATTAATAATAAAAATGAAGGTACAGGAAGAGGGGAATTTAATCCCTTACCTCCAAAAAGTTTGTGACTCATTAATCTATACATATCCTATTTTGAACTAATGAGCCACAAGACACACAACGTGGAATACGTAATCATCGGGACTGTCTTATACATTTATCCAAACAAAACAAGTGTAACTAATAACGAAAATATTACATTCAGTTCCTTCTAATAGATGGTAAGGAATGCTCATCCAGCCATAGTTTGCTTTTGAGTTCCTCAGGGATACCTGCAAGAGAAACAAAGTGATTTACCTGTTGATTACTCCCCATTTTTGAAAGTGTATCCGCCACTCTCTTAGTTTCCCTGTAGAAATGATCGATTGTGAACTCAGATCCTCTGAGTTGACACCATATGCTTTTTAATTTCTTCAAGACATCTCCATGGGGGTTTATACTTTTTCTTTTAGAATCTGGACCAGCATCTCATTGCCACTCTCAATCTGTAATTTCTTGATCTGCAATCATTCAGCCATTTGTAATCCAGCCCTGATTGCCACTGCTTCGGAATGGAATGAAGAAAAGCTTTCCATAGGCATGGATGTTGCTGCAATTAATCCGCCTCTTCGATCTCTGATAATGTATCCTATGTCTATTCTTCAGCCAAGAACCATCTCTATTCAGCTTGTATTCATACTCCCTCCGCCCCTTTAGTTATTGCATGAGTTGAATGGGCACGAAATTTAATTTTTTGTGGTGGCCCACATGTTTGGAGAGGTAGGATTAATTGATGAAAGTGGGCCAAAAATCTGGGCAATCTTGGGCCTTGATTTCTTGCCAAATTTGGAAAGGTCAAAACATGCAATTACTGGTGGGACAGACTAAAATAGAAAATATGCAATTACTGGTGGGACGGAGGGAGTATGTTATAGGTGCATTCCATTTAATCATTTTTATTTGCAGTCCTTGGAAATCTGCATATAAATATCTTTGGTACTTGTAGAGACAAGTCTCATTTGAATTTCAAATGAAAACCTAACATGATATCGAATTTTTTCTTTATTTGATGCTACAGTACCCGTTCATGGATGCAATGGGTGAAAACGCATTCAAAGAATGTGTTTTCCAGTTTTTCCTTTTTTTAAAATCCTGCATGGTTGACCATGCATTTGGCAAATGCGGGTTTGGCATTTTTAATTTTTTAAAAATATGATTATATGGAAAATGCATTCGTGAAATGCGTGTTATGAATATCAGGTTTTCAGCATTTTTAGATAATTGACTGGGTATTTTTTTTATTATAAAATAAGTATAACCGCATTCTGAAAATGTGTGTTATGATTTTCAGCACTTTCAAAATAATTGACTGAGTTTTTAAAAAAAAGAATATAGGTAGAACTGCATTTGCCAAATTACAAAATTACACACGTGATTACACGCAAAATTGCACACGTCACACGTGGATTACACGTGCCACACGTGAATTACACGCGCTTGTATAGCCACACGTGGATTACACGCGATTATACCGCACGCCTACGGAGTCACCGTCGCAGTAGAGTGGACGAGTTGTTTTTTGGACAAAAACATTAATAACATTTATGAAAAAATAATATTACAATTTTTTTCGAGAAGTACATGAATCGAATATTGTCAAAACAATATTTTTCTTATAAATTAAAATTTATTAATAAATATCATTATTTCATAATTTATACAAAATAATAGTTATAAATTCTAATATAAATATATTATTTTCTTATATAAATTATTAATTTATTTTTATGCTATAAATAGCAATATATTTTTTATATAAATATTACTATTTTACATATTTGAAATGAATCATACTTTATATTTATTTTCAATGTAAAGATTATTAAATTATAATTATTTGTATAAAAATATTATAATATTATTTTTCAAGTTATATATGAGTCGAAATGAAATAAAACTATAATTTTAATATGAACACTGTTTGTAGTTGAAAATTCATATTATTTTTAGTTGAAAATTCTCACGGTTAGCTGTGTAGCCACACGTGGATTATATACGTGGATTACACGCGTTACACGTGGATTACACGCGTCACACGTGGATTACACGCGCCAGTGTAGCCACGTGGGTTATACGTGCCACACGTGGATTATACGCACTTGTGTAGCCACACACGCCTGTGTAGACAGTGTAAGAAAATCTCGGAATGCGGATCTACATTTAAAAAAAATCTGCGTTGTACATGTCAACGGTGCGCATTTCGGAAATGGGTAGGGATGAATAAGCTAAACCACCAGTCAAACGTGCGTGTTATGCATGTCAACGGAAAAAAATAGAAATGCAGAGTGCACATTTCCATTTCGGAAATGCGCACTCCCCTACTGCATCCATCTCTACATACTGTAGCACCATTTTATTTATAATATAAAATAATGATTTTATTAGAAAATAATATATTTATATTAAAATATTCTAAATTTCAATTATTAAGAAATAATATTTACTATTAAAACGAAATTAAAAGTAAAATTAATTAAAAATTAGATGATTACACACGCGACACGTGGATTACACGTGCTTGTGTAGCTACACGTGGATTACACGCGTCATATGTGGATTATAAGTAGAGTGGACGAGTTGTTTTTTTTGGACAAAAACATTAATAACATTTATGAAAAAATAATATGGCAATATTTTTTGAGGAGTACATGAATATTGTCAAAACGATATTTTTCTTATAAATTAAAATTTATTAATAAATATCACTATTTCATAATTTATACAAAATAATAGTTATAAATTCTAATATAAATATATTATTTTCTTATATAAATCATTAATTTATTATTTTTATGCTATAAATAGCAATATATATTTTATATAAATATAACTATTTTACATATTGGAAATGAATCATACTTTATATTTATTTTAAAAGTAAAAATTATAAAATTATAATTATTTGTATAAAAATATTATAATATTATTACACATGGATTACACGCGTTACACATGGATTACACGTGACACACGTGGATTACACGCGCTTGTGTAGCCACACGTGGATTACACGCGCCACGCCTGGATTATACGTAGAGTGGACGAGTTGTTTTTTGGACAAAAACATTAATAACATTTATGACAAAAATAATATTACAGTTTTCTGGAAAAAAACTCCACAATGAGTGCGAATTACCATATTGCGCACTCCACAATTTTTCAAAAAAAAACAAAAATCCGTCCGAGTGCGCATTTTGATAATGCGCACTCCCCCTTTGCATCCACCTCCCATCTTCGCCCCATTCATCATCCAATTGGGGGCAAATCACCCAAAAATAAAGGACTCGAGAAAGCAGTACAACATTTCAATATAGTTGAGCCTACCAAACAGATTGAAAAGGCCAAGAAAAACAGCAAATGAAAATCATAGTGTGAAATTTCCTTTGCTTGAGACATTTTTACACATATATATATATATGTGCGCGCATGTGAACCATAAAGTAGAAAACTAAGCTCGGATACCATAAAAAGCAGTAATATAGTCCGGAAAGCAGAGAGCATAGAAAATACAAGAAATGAAGCAGGACTACGTGTGTTTTCAAGATGAACATATGGAAGAAAATAATCATTAATGACAGTGTGTTTACGATCAGTGGATGTTCTAGACTTGGCAAGAACTTCAAGATCAACTAAATTGAGGGATATGAGACCTAAGGCGAGGCATTACCAGAACAGTTCTTTTTGTTAAAAGCCACCTTAGGCGTCTTCACAAAATGGCGTCGGCCACCACCAACAGCCTCTATTATTGGAAGTTATTTCTTTTGGGAGAGTTTTAACCCCAATTGGATGCTCGGTGGAGCTGCTACTAGGAATGGAAGTAAAGGGGAGGACGCATTCTCACGGTGGATTTTTTTTATATATTGTTATCCGGAAATTGAAAAATAAATAAATTTAAAGAACGCATTACCATAATGCGTCTTCTACCTGAATTTTTTTTTTTGTTTTCCAAATTTATTTTTTAGAAAATTTGAAAAATGAAGAGGCATTTTGGCATTTTCTCTAATCTTGGCATTTTCTCCGTACTGTAGCTCCAATCTTGGCATTTTCTCCTGTAATGTTAACTGCATGTGGGATGACGTGTGGTTCACTCCCAGCATTTGTAAGTTGTGTTTCGATATAGGGAACCATCCATTCTGAGAATGCAACCTCTTCGTCAATTTAATTTTGATTTAAATTTATTAAATAAACCAAAAAATTATAAATATAAATAATGAAGAGGACGCTTTCTTGAAATGCGTCCTCTAATTTTAAATTAATTTTAAATTTTAATAATAAATATTGATTATTAATAATTGAAATTCATAATATTTTAATATAAATATATATTATTTTCTTATAAAATTATAAATTTATTATTTTATATTATTAATAAATATGATATTATTTTATATAAATATAAATATTTTATGTACTATTGTAATTGAATTATGCTTTATAATTTTTTAAATTTTTAATTATTATTTGTATAAAAATATAATAATATTATTTTTCGAGTAGTATATGAGTCGAATTTAAACAAAAATATAATTTTCATATG
>JAULKM010119055.1:0-21343 GCA_032355605.1 Rubia tinctorum | reverse complement strand
AATCTGCTTGTGAAATAAATCATGATATAGCATGTGAAACAAATCATGATATAAGTAGCTGAATGAGTTTATTGGAGTTGAGATGAGTTAATTGGAGCTGAGATGAGTTTATTGGAGTTGATATTATATGAGATGAGATTATTGGAACTGAATGAGTTGAGAAGAACTGAAAAAAGTTTATTGAGATTATTGGAGATGAAATAAGGTGAACTGGAGAGGAACTTATTTTTTGCCATCCCTTGAAACTGGAATACCTATATATATCGTTGTTTTGGCTCAATTTTGCTTCCATCCATGAAGCCATGTACTATTGTGCCCCAATAAAGAGATATAGAGAAAGAGGACATCCTTGTCCCAAACCCTTATTTGGGGTGAAAAAGTTAAAGTTTGTCCTATTAACCACCACTTGGTACATTACTGATTGAACACATTACATGATCAAGTTGATCCTAGAGATGGGGTAATCCATGTGTAGTAATTTCTTTTCTACAAAACCCTATGATATGATACACAATAATAATAATTTCTCATATCCAATTTTATTTCAGCATAACCTTGATTTCCTTTTTTGTGCTTCCTCATAAACTCCAGTACCTCATGTGCTAACAAAACATTCTCTACAATGTTTCTCCCAAACACAAATCTGTTTTGGCTATCAAATATCAAACTTGAAATGTGATCTTTATTCCGTGTAGCCAAGACCTTTTCTATGACTTTTTATTTGCCATTATATAGAGAGATAGGTCCGAAATCTGGTGGATGTACATGAAGTTTCTTCTTAGGAATCAACATCAGATTAGTTCTGTTTGCATATGTATTTACACTGTCAAATTGAAGCCAAACTGAAATCACTTCGAATGGTCCACTCCAATATGGCTTAATTTTCCATGACATTAATTGGAGCATGAACTCAAAAAGAAGAACTTTCTTCCCAACCAAAATTTTCTCATACCTCAATTTCTCGACATGTCACATCTTAATACGCTTTTTTTGCCATATAGCCTAGCCAAACATTTCCAAACTTAAGTCCTCCAATTTTTTTAATTGGAACCTTTTCTTCTTCACACTTTGGCGGCTCTATACTGTCATCATCGCCATGATAAACATAGTTCAGATCGAGTGGTATGCCTTCAACTCCGAATTTGAGGTTTTCACATCTGATGGGACTAGTTTGGCAGACGGATTCTATTTGGTCAATCTGGACCCTGTACGCAATTTAAAATTCTTTCGAGCATCAGATTCGGACTGAGTCGAACTGGGCACTCTGTGGCTTATTTCAATTCTGAACACACTTTCTGCAAGTACATTGAACAAAACAATTTGTGGATTTCTTTATCGCTCAAGCCTTGAACATATACTTCGTCTAGACTTGTAGGAAATTGAATTTCCATCCTATCCTGCAAAATTTGAGACGAAATTGAATTTCCATCCTATCCTGCAAAATTTGAGTCTCAAAAGAATCTTGGAAAAGAGGGTTAATACGATCGATGGATTACACATTTTCAGCATCTATAGATTTCTTCATGGGCTTATCAATGTCGAATGTGCATTTCTCGCCATAGTAATCAAGATAAATTGTTTCATTTATCATTAGTATGATTCATTTTTACCAAAAAGTATGCATGGTAAACATAATTATTGACTCTCAAAAGCAAAATTTTCCAACAACCGTTCATGAAACACACAAGATCTATCCACCAATTGAATAACTACTTAGTGTCTACCATTTCAGCTCCATTTAAAGTTTGATACAAAAATAACAACATAACACTAATCAAAGCTCCTAAATCACACATGGAAGCATCAATGTTCTTATCTCCTATTTAACAAGGTAAGGAAAACATACCTAGATCCTTGCACTTTGGAGGCAGTTTCTTTTGGGTCATAGCCGACACAAATTCACACATTATGATCTTGCTAGAATCTCTAGTTTTTCCTGCTGTAAAATCTTTCAAAAACTTGCTTACTAGTGGGAATCTTATGTACCGCAAGAACAGATAATATCCATTTTTCCAAAATTGATACAAAATTCATAGCAGCTTCTTTTTCCTTTTACAATTTACGAGAGCATCAAGGAAGAATTTTAACTAGAGGATCATGTAAATTCAACCTTTTACTTACCTCACTTGGTACCTTGGATTTACCTTCACATATGAACTCTGGACGTTCAAAAATTGGGGATCGTATAATGGTTTCATCACCTTTCCCATTCGATTCTTGAATCTGATTTTCTGATGCATAGTTCCATTTAGGAAAACTAGACCCTCCGTTAGTGAGATATTTCACCATTTTGGTCTCGGGTTCCGAAGTCATTGCACAAACCTCTTCCCCATTTCTCAATGTGACGTGATTTACCTTCTTATGTGGATTTAACTAAACTTTAGAAGGTAACCATGGTTTTTTCATCCTGAGTTTGTTCATGGAGTTCGATAAATGGGCTAGTTGTCGCGTAAACTCCTCTAAAGTTGCTTCGATTGTCTCAAAATTTTGGTGTTGCTTCTGAAGCATGTCCATCATCATGTATAGCTTCTCATTCACATATTTTCCTTGACCACCTTGACGAGGTTTCGAAAAAACTAGGGCTTCTAGTTGCATTGGCGGGTTATAAGATTGTCGAGGCTGCTAAGGCTGAGTCCCTTGGTCTCTCCAAAGAAAATTAGTGTGATCTTTCCACCATGGATTGAAGGTGTGGGGCTATAGATCTTCTTTTTTGTGACACTCATTTTTAACCCCCATTGTATTTACTTAGACATTTATCTCTCTCATGGTCAGAATGCATTGCGAAGTTGTATGGTTAACTATTCCAAATGTGTCGCAAGGTCCTAGTTGTATAGCTGCAATCTTGTAAATGAACCTAGCCAACATCTTCTCCATCATTTACATCCTCTCCTTGAATTCATATTGTTTAGGAGTGGAGGTTTGTGCCACTTTCTTCAAGATTTGGACATCCTACATACTCTTTCTTGGAATCCACCAACCTTTTTATGATTTCTCTGGCTTCATTCTGAGAAAATCCACCACTACTAGAAGAATTCACCAAGTTCTTTTTGGTGGTTGTCATCCCTTGGTAAAAACATTGGAGCAATTGACCTTTCGACATTCGATGATGGGGGCAGCTATCCACCAACTCTCAGAACCTTAGCCAATAAGCATTCAATGGCTCATCATACTTCTTCTTGATAATTTTGATCTACTTATTCAAGGCATATGTTGCTTTGTCTAGAAAAGAGTACTCCAATAATAATTTTTTCAATTCGGACCATGTTGAGATGGAATTGGGTGGCAGTCTTGAAAACCAATTATTCGATGCTCCTATCAAACTGAAGGGAAATGCATCCATATTAAATTGATCTCTAGTCATGGTATATGACCTCTTCTACACCTTACAAATATTTACAAATTCACTCAAAAATCGTAGGGGTCCTCGGTGCTTTTCTCGTGGAACTTTGGAAACACATTCATGAATGCTAGCATGATTTTGGTTGAATTATCGGTCTCCGGTAGCCGAATGGTGGTGTGAGGATCATCGTCACAATGTATAGTGAGTCCCCGCATGTATGGATTGTTTGGATTTTGCTCAAGATTTGCATTTCCTTCATCTCGGTCCATTTCGGTATCAGTTTTTAAATCAGGTGAGATTGCTGAAAGCGTAACAGATACAGTTTAGCCAAACTCGAGGTTTGCAACAGAGGCTAATTTGCGCTCTTTTGTTCTCTTTGTGTTCTTCTTAGCTGTTTTTTGATTCCATGTTGAATATTAAATTCAACCTTGATAACCTGCTTATAAACCAAGCACTAATACACAATTTAGTAGGTAAAAGTTATAAAAATTAACTTACCATTCCTCGGAAGAAACGCCAATTTGGTGAACGTCACATGCGAAAACATTCTGCAAACTCTAATGATGAAATTAATACAATAGAAAACAGAGTAAATCCCACGAGGAACTGATCAGTAATTATAAAAATTACAAACTAATGTAGAATCTTTTGGTGTAGCCACCACGCCAAATTTGCAAGATGTGTTTATAACTAACAATGCAAACTAACTAATAGTATTTGAATTAATGTGCAAACTAACAAGTATGAAAATCTAGAATTATATGGAGGAATCAATCAGCTCGAAATAACTCACATTAGTTAAACATCAATTCTCGGTGCAAAGATAAATTAATTCATATGCGTCTATCAGTTATAGGTCAGTAGGTTGATTCATTTTGTCTAATTTACAAAAGTACAACTCTTTAGGCTCAAACAATTAAACTTCACATCATATCATAAGGTCACCAACTACCCAAAATTTTAATTAATATGAAAAGTTAACTTGGAGTCAAAATATTCATGTTTATTAGTTGTTTTTTATTTTTAAGAAAGGTTAATGGTGATCATTTAAATGTTTGTAACAGATGACATTGTTAATAGCACTCAAAGTTTTAGATACACAATATTTTTTTGAAGAAAATTTTCAAAAACTATTTTCATTCAATAAAATAAATTATATATTATTTTGCAAATTTCTACCCTCTTACACACTTCTTATATTTTATATGATTCAAAGCCCACTAAATATCAAATTTTGGTAATAAATTTTTAAATAATAGTTTTATAATCAATCAAATTAATATTTTAGTTAATATAACATAACTAAAATGAAATAAGGAGGAAAGAGGATAGAGGATAGAGGTTTTTTTAAAAAAACTTAACAAGAAACAATAAAAAAGTGTTGGAAGAAAAGGAAAGGGAAAAAACTCTTTAAAATGGTAGATGATCAGTGACTCCATCCACAACCCTTATGTGAACGTCTTGGATAGATGTCCACAAAAGCGTGCAGATGTTTTATCTATGTTGTTCTTTTGATGTATTTTAAATATATATATATATATATATATATATAATCCCTCTGTCCCAAGGGATATATGCAGAGAGAGAAAATCACTCTGCAAGTTTTCCCCTGGTGAAAAGACTAATATGCCCCTGTCATCTTCACCTATTTT
Source organism: Rubia tinctorum (assembly GCA_032355605.1). NCBI lineage: Eukaryota > Viridiplantae > Streptophyta > Magnoliopsida > Gentianales > Rubiaceae > Rubia > Rubia tinctorum. The sequence goes on along the minus strand of JAULKM010119055.1, from coordinate 16,351 downwards.
TTATCGTATCTTTCCTACCAGATACACCACCGCTCCTCTGTCTCCTCTCACCACCACTCCTCTGCCTCTGCCACCTTTTCTCGCTTCCTCCTCCTCTCGCAGCCTCTCTCCACACCCAGCACGCTACCTTTATCAAGAATCCAACCCAGATCCCCCATCCAGATCCTCAGAGTCACGTAATCCATGAGGAGGCGTTGGATCGAGAAGACGGGGAGGTGTGTAATCAGAACTGTCGTTCACCCGGAAGAAGAGGAGTCGCGTAATCAAAATCGTCGCTCACCTGGAAGAAGAAGAGGCGTTGGATCTAGAAGAAGGGGAGGCGGAGGGACAGTGGCAGAGGGGAGGCGGAGAAGGGGAAGCAGAGGAAGGGATGAAGCAGAGGAAGAGGTAGGGGTGGTGACGGAAGCGAGGGGAGGCGGAGGCGGAGGCAGAGGCGGAGGCAGAAACAGGGGGGAATGGGGAGGAGGAAGTAGGGTGGAAGAAATGGGGCAGAAGGAAGCTAGAGTTCTGTCAGAGTAAATGGGACGGAGGAATTGGAGCAAAGGGTTGTGAATGTTGGTGGAGGGAAGGTAGGGTTCCTTCGGCGGAAATGGGGTGGCGGAAATGAGGGTGGAGGAGGAAATGGGGGTTCCAACGGAAATGGGGCGGCGGAAATAGGGTGGAGGAAATGGGTTGAAGTGCAGATGGTGAATTTGTGGGGGTGTTGGGGGGTTTGTGTGTTTAGGGTTTGGAATAAGTGTGGGAGATTGTGTAAAAAAATGAATTTAAAAAGAGCAATTTCGTCTTATTACATGTTAAATACTCCCTAAAAGGAAAGTGTACAAATTTGTCTGGAACAGGCATAAAAGAAAAGTGTTCAGATTCCCCTTGAACGGAGGGAGTACTATTTTTACTTATATTACAACATATTTGCGTCACCTGAATCTACATGGTTAATATAGCAATTTATATTGAAATAAAAGACTAGAAATAGTTGTAAAAAATAATATACTAGAAATACTTTAATTTAAATTTTGAGTGATAATAATTTAATTCATCAAACCTTAAGTAAAATATTTTTTTTTTTAAATTTCAGTTTCAACATCACTAATTTGAAGAGAAATAATACATTTTCTTAAAGTTAAATCAAAATTAATTGAGATGATAAATATATAACACTTGTTTTCATTGTGTAGAAGTGCAAACGACCCCTACGGAGACACCATTTTTAGTGTACAATTCATGTTTATTATCAACCAAACTCAATTATGAGTAGTTATATTAGTACATCACCCAGCATTACAAAATTACGATCCTAGTTAATTTTCCCTAACGCCTAAATTTCTTGAAAGTTACAAGTGTCTTCTGTCCATTTTTCTTGTCTAAAACAATAGCTAACTACCGGTAATTAGTATCAAATTCAGCTCCATTAATATGAAAATCTTATTTGTATGTGTCCTCTACAAGTGCTTGTTTAAAAGTCGTAGCAATACTCTGAAACTTGACCAATTTATGCTACTCCTTGTTGTACTCGTCCACTAAATACTTCCCGAGTTCCACCACTTTTGTATCGCTAACGTAAAGTGTCTGAAAACCACTAGCATAAAAAATTTCTAAATTCTCATTGACATAACTAGCCATGGATACATTAAAAAGTGAAAGGGAAATTAGGAATATTACTAGAGTTAGGAAATGAAAATTTGAGGGAGACTGGACGGCAAATTTTGTTTTCTTGAGTAATTCATTGGTAAAACTGTGGCGATGCTACCTGAGGGGAAATAGAGGATGAAATTATGGATTTTAGTTGTATTAAAATGTTGAAATATTTATAGACTTTTGAAAACAGAAAAAAGTTATAAAGTTTTACAGCATAAAGTCTAATAAAAGATGCAATCAAAAGAAATACAGAAAGATAAAGTTTGAGCAATTATTGTTTTCTAATGCTGATTACGCCCTTTAGTTGTTTACCTTTTAAGGTATATTTTTACTTTATAATTTTTTTTAGAAACATACTTTTCCACAAGTAGCATAATTATATATGTATAAATAATAATTATATATATTATATTTACAAACATATAATTCCAAATAAGATAACATGTAGAAGGCTGATTAGTTTAAAAGTGGATATCACTTCTACTCAAATCTTTTAGTACTTAAGTTATTAATTTATTTTCAATCTAGATTATAATAAGATAACATTTTTATTCAATATATATATATTAATATTAATGTTTATTTTGAATCAAGGTTGTACGGGTTTATAATTTTTTATTGATTTTCAAAAGGTTTTTGGGAGGAGAGAGGTTTGTGAAGATAATATTTATGAAAGGAGAGGAACTCACTTATTAATTATGTAGGTTTATGTTATATAGTTCGTTGTAAAATAATTGATTTCCTACTTTTTATATGTATGAACTCTAGTTTACTTTTATATTTTACATACTTTAAAGTTACAAACCTTATGGAATCAAAGTACTAGTTTTCATCAAAATTGTGAAAGAAAAAAATAATTGGTTAAAGTTATACATACATATATACAAATTTGATGTTAAAAAGAAAAAAATCGACATTTCCTCTTTTCCAGTTTAAATCTAGTAATACTACTACCTCCGTCCCAAAATAAAATTCCTAATTTTTTGTCAATTTTCTCCAACCATGTTTGACCATAAATTTAAACTAGCATATAGGTTACAATATCATCATGTGATATTGATGGAGATACCAAGACTATTACTATCATAAATGAAGACATTCCACAACTTGATCAAACATTCAAGGGCTATGTTCAGGATCTTCTAGGTGACATGGTTGGTCCGATAACATGGTCAAGAACAAAACTTAGAGATGCGGCATTAAATTCCTTGATTGATCAACTTCGTGATGAAGAAATCAAGAACAAATCGGTTAGGGCTTGTATTAATTATTCAAGATCGCCGAATAATTGAAGACGTCATGAAAAACACTATACTTTTTTTTCCACTGGGTTTTTAATGAGGTAGTGTGATCTTTGTAAACTATTGTTCATTTTGAATTCTCAGTATTGAGCTCGTCCGTGGGGGCTTTTGAAGAGATTATTTTTGAGCCAGTCCATTAGGGTTTCTAAAATATTCAGTTTTATTCTAATTAGAATTAGATTTGGTAAGATTAGATAACGTAATATTCTTCAAAGTTGCTTGGAGAAGAATTCGACCAAATCTACATTTATTTTTGGAGTTTTAGTTAGATATGGTTTTAATTTCTTAAAGCTGTCATAAGTCGATTCAGTTTCTATTTGTGATTAGGGTTTATGGCCGATTAACACCCTATAAATAGAGGGTTTGGCCAAGTTTATTCTTCACCATTTTATCAATCATCTATTCATAATTTTGAGATCATTCTCTGTGCTTGCGAGCTATTTCCATTGTTGCTTAATCCCGCGGGGTAATTAAGTATCAATAACCTTGGAAACTAATCCCACAGGCTAGTTAGTGTTCTTGAACTTTGTGCGGCCTAAGTAAGGGTTTGAAAGTCCTTTAATTTGGTCATATATTTTTAATCCCATAATCTAGAGTCTTGCAAGGAGATTCATATCACTTGGTAACAAAGCAAAGAAAAATATCCCTGTGGCCGAAATCATCAGGGGTTTTCGAGTTTCTTGCATTATTTATTTTCAAAAAAAATCATAGATTTATAAACTCTTCCGTGTTGTATTTCAACTATGTTTGTTTGACCTTTCTTAGACGAAGTATTGAATCCAGAGTTGGAGGAAAGAGTTAGAATACTTTGGTATTACTATCCGCCTTCACCTTCTTCGATTGAGTCAGGAAGACGTCAAAGGGTTTGAGAGTTAACAAGTATTATTCACGTTCACCTGCAGGATAGTTTCATAGTTTTTAGGTAGCTTATACAGTTTATGCACTTGTGGTATTTTTCATCCACTCTTCTGAAAAATTATTGCATGCTTATAATCCTATTTTTTTCTTTATCGTTCTTTGATTCCGTGATCTTGAATTTGTACTTGAGTTCTTCATTACACCTTAGGCAAAAAAATAGATTCTTGTGTCATTTTCCAAATTTAGTGTCATATTCTTGATCATTGCGATCTTGAATCCCTCGGAGTTCATTTGAAACAAGAGGAAGTTGTCGCGGATTTCTTATTCCAAGTTTTGTAAAGGAAATTTTTTTCCAAAACTTTTCAAAAATAAAAACCAACCAGTTGGGTTTTAAAATCAGGATTCAGGGTTTAAAATCGGAATTTGGGACTGATTTGCAATTTTTTGAAAGTTTGGGGGTTGTTCTGCAATTTTCAAAAAATTGGGATAGTGCCCGGTTGTGAATTGCTTGGGGAATAATATTCTTATTTTTAGTATTATATTTTGTGTGAAAATCGAATTTGTGGCTGAAAAAGAAGGAAGAAAAAGGAATCCGATTTGAAATGAAAAGGGAAACAAAAATCCTAATCGGAAGAGGAAGAGGAAAAAGAAATCGAATCCATTTGAGAGTGGAAAATTGATCTGAAAATTTACCTTGGGAAGAACGTAAGTACTTAAAATCCTTTTCTAAGAGGGATTTGGGTTGGGGTAGCTAATCCAATTGGATATGGAAAAGTTAATTCAATTTTTGGAACTTATTTGTCGCCTATATAAAAGCATTCTTGTTTTGATCATATCTCCCTCAATATAGCTCTGATTCGTGCCATTCAAATTGAATTTTGTTCCTTATTATATTAAGAATTTGTATTTCTATATCATAGAGCCTAATTTTGAGTTAATGTATTTTTAAATTTCGAAATAAGTTCTACGATACTTTTCTCCTATTTTGCTTTGAATTTGCAGTGAATTGATCTATTACCCTTATATTAGCCTTTGCCTTGTGAATTGTGAGTGTTATAAACTTGGTTAGTGAAATTACTAAAAATGGAGGGGGAAATTTATATACTAATCGTTTATTTTTCGTAGCAGTTTAGCAAAGATAGAGGACGAAAATCCATTCGTCCCACCTTTTGTTGGAAATCCAAACAATCTACCACTGAAGAACACTTCCAGTAGTAGATGTGGCGAACAACCACAAGATGAAACTCCAGATAGTTGGGATCGCCATCAATTTGAGCAGAATGAACCCACTGATCCATATCGGTTTGCAGTCACAATAAATGCACTTATGAGTGAGGTGCAAAGATTGGTGAGAAAAAATTGACAAAATGGAACCTCCTACACCTCATTCCACATACATGAGGGGAGATCTCAGGGATTCTTTCAAAAATTCCAAGGTTATGGTAGTTCTGATGAAGATTCTAATGATGATTCAGAAAGGCGATCACACCAAGAGTCTTCTAGAAGGCATCTCCACGACAAGCATCATGATTCCTGAAGGAGAATGAGGGCTATTTTGAGTTCTGCTTCGAGTTTAGACTCTACTTGAGACATCGAGGGATTGAAGTATGACATCCCTCGATTTGATTGTCAACACAATTCGATGAAGTATCTTGATTGGGAGCGACAGATTGAGAATCTGTTTGATCTCAACAATCATCGGGAGAAAGAAAAAGTTAGGTGGCGCAGTATTCCTTCACTCACTATGTGGCTGAATAGTGGAAAAATTTGAGACAATCGAGACAACTTGCCGGGAAGAGACCTATCTCCACTTAGGAGAGATTGAAGTCCGAGCTTCGCTATTATCATGTTCCTCCTACATATCTGATGGAACAACATTATAATTTAGTCAATATGAAGTAACAAAATCATAGAGTTGATGAATACTGGCAAGATCTCGAATTGACCATGAGAAGGGTCGGGATGAAAGAATATGACGCATTCATCAAAAATCAACTCAAGCTTGCGTGAGAACCTTCAAACGCCAGTCAAGCTTCAACATCACATATCAATGGGTTATTTATTGGTGAAATAAAGATTGGTTGAGCACACTTTCCGGTTAAGGAAGAAACCATACAGATTTCCCAGTCAAAAATTAGGGGTTGGCTCCAAAAATCCTAGTTTTGGCCAAGGTTCAGGGGCGCCAATGGGAGGTCAAGGATCGGTCTAGACCTAATCTAATACGACTTACAATTCCATTGATAGAAGGATGGCGCCACAATCTTCAATCCAACAGTCTTAGAGAAATTCAGGTAAGTCCCCTGTTTCTTCATCAAATTTGGTTTCAGTTAACACTCCTACTTGTTTTCATTGTAAAGAGAGAGAACATGTTCATAGTAATTGACCCCATACTCGAGTGTTAACAACCATAAAGGGAGGAGATAAAGAGGATGAATATGCTGATATGGCACCTCTATATGAGAGTAGAGAAGAACATGTAGATGAAGAGATCATCGTAAATGATCAAGGTGAACAAGGTCCGGAAACACAAGGTAACTTCGTGTCATTGAGGCTTATAAATTCTCAAATGGCCAAATCTCCTTGTGAAAGATAAGAATTGTATTCTGATTATTGATGGAGGATCTTGTGCTAATATTGTTTCCAATCTTCTTGTTAAATCATTGTGTTTTCCTGTTACTACTCATCCATCACCTTATTAACTTATTTGGTTAATTGGTTGTGATAAGATTAGGGTTGATAAAAAATGCATGATTAACTTTAAGATTGGAAAATATCATGATTCTATCTTATGTAATATTATACCTATGGAGGCAGGTTATATTTTGTTAGGGAGACCTTGGCAGATTGATCGTAAATCTATGCATGATGGTTACACTAAAAAAATCACTGTGATTAAGGATATAACCAGGTATACACTGACTCCATTTTCACCAATGGAAGTTCTTGAGGCTCAGAGATGTATGAAAATCAACAAAGAAATGTTTGCGACTGAACCTCACCTAACCAGGGTTTGAAGGTGATCGACCAGAGACATGAATTGCCAATTGAGTATGGTAGATCATTTTATGCATCTATTAGGACATGAATCGTGCTTTTTCTAATCATTATTATGTATTAATTTTCCATTTTAAAGAAACTTATTTTGCCAATGAGGATATACATGTGCATGTTCCTTCATGGTTTGCTGAGATGTTGCAAGAATTTGAGGATGTCTTTCTGAAAGCCTTACCACACAATTTACCACTGTTTTGAGGCATTAAGCATTAGATTGACTATATTCTAGGTTCGATTATACCTAATCGACCGGCTTACGAAGCAAACCCTTAGGATACAAAGGAACTATAACGACAAGTCAAGGAATTACTTCAAAAATTTTATGTGCGCGAATCTTTAAGTCCTTGTGTTGTGCCTGTTATTTTGGTTCCTAATAAAGATCAAACTTGAAAAATGTGTATAGATTGTCATGCTATTAACAAGATAACCATTAAATATTGCCATCATATCCCTAGGTTATATGATATGCTTATATTTGCATGGATATGTGATATATACTAAGATTGATTTCACTCAGGGTTATTATCATGTTTAGATAAATGAGGGGGATGAATGATAAACTACATTTAATACTAATTTTGGGTTGTGTGAATGGATTGTTATGTCTTTCGGGTTTACTAATGCACCTAGTACTTTTATGCGGTTGATGAATCATGTTTTGAGGAATTTTATTGGTCAATTTTTTGTGGTTTATTTTGATGATATCTTGATCTATTATAAATTAAATTATGATCTTATTGAGCATGTTAAAAGGGTACTTGTTGCACTCTGTGAGTCTTGATTGTATGTGAACATCAAGACGTGCACTTTTTGCACTTCGGAGCTGGTGTTTCTTGGTTTTGTGGTCTCTAAGGAAGGCATAAAAGTTGACGAAACCAAAATTAAGGCCATTAAGACCTAGCCAATACCTATCAACACCAACTAGGTACGTTTCTTTCATGGTTTAGCTAGTTTTTATATACGGTTTGTGCGTGATGTTTCTTCTATTGATGCACCTCTAAATGAACTTGTTAAAAAGGATGTTAAATTTGTTTGGAGTGATGATCATGAGAATGCATTTAATGAACTGAAAGTACGATTATGTAATGAACATATTCTTACTTTACCTGATTTTAATGGTACTTTTGAGATTCATTGTGATGCTTCTGGTGTAGGTATTGGTGTTGTTTCATTCAAGAGAATCGACATTTAACTTACTTTAGTGATAAGCTAAAGGGCGATGCTCTAAATTATCCCATGTATACTGAAGAATTATTTTCAATTGTGCGTGCATTAGAGACTAGGCAATATTAATTATTGCATAAATAATTTGTTAGTCATAGTGATCATGAGTCGTTGAAATATTTGAAGAGTTAGATAAGTTGAATAAGAGTCATGCTAAATGCTCTAGTTTTATTGAATCTTTTCCTTATGTGTTACGATACAAGAAAAATAAAGAAAATGTTGTCGTTGATGCTTTGAGTCTTAGACATGTTTTACTTAAACGATTGGAATGTGTCCTTTTAGGATTTTCTTTCATGCGAGATTCATATGCTTCTGATCTGGATTTTTCATATGCTTATGTTGAATGAAAAAAAGGTGCTTATGATAAGTTCTTTTGCCATGATGGTTTCTTGTTTATGAATAGTAGGTTATGTGTTCCTCGGTGTTCTATGCGTAATTTACTTGTTAGAGAAGCTCATTCAGATGGATTAATGGAACATTTTGGTGCATTAAAAATTTATACTTTGATGCGAGAACACTTCTTCTGGCCGAAAATGACACTATCTGTTGATAGGATTTGGAGGAATTGTATTGATTACTTGAAGGCAAAGTCAAACACTAAGCCTCATGGTCTGTATACTCCCTTACATGTTCCTACACATCCTTGGGTTAATATATCAATGAAATTTGTTCTTGGATTACCACGATCCTAATCAGGTAACAATTTTATCTTTGCGGTTGTTGATCGATTTTCGAAGATGGCACATTTTATTCCTTGTAAGAAGACAGATGATGAAAAACATGTCACAGATTAATTTCTGAAGGAAGTAGTTAGGCTTCATGGCATTCCTGCGTATATAGTTTCAGACAGAGATGTCAAATTTTTGTCCTAATTTTGGAATACCTTGTGGCGCAAATTAGGGATGAATTGTTGTTTTCTACGGAAATTCATCTGCAAACTGATGGATAGAAAGAGGTCACCAATTGGACGTTAGGGGCTCTTCTACGTGCCCTAGTTTAGATAAATTTGAAGAATTGGGAAGCGTGCATTCCGATTGTGAGTTTGCTTATAATCGCATTGTTCATTCTACTACTTCTTTACCTCCGTTTAAAAGTGTTTACGAATTTTTACCTAATACACCTCTTAATTTAATTCCTTTGAATTTTAAACAGGTTTGAAATTTAGATGGAGAAAAGAAGGCTAATTTTATGAAGATATTACATGAGAATGTGAAATTGAAGATTGAAAGGACGAATGCTCATAATTCTAACCGAGAAAATTAAAGGCGCTGACTTATGTGGTTTCAATAAGGCGACTAGGTTTGATTACATTTTCAAAAAGATATGTTTCTGAATACTCAGAAATTTAAATTAAGTCTGTGTGGTAATGGTACTTTTAAAGTGTTTGAGCGTGTGAATGATAATGCTTACAAGATTGATTTACTAGGAGATTATGATGTTAGTACTACTTTTAATGTTGATGATTTATCTCCATTTAACTTTGACGATGATTCCGTTTTGAGGGCAAAACCTGTTGACCACGGAGGGAATGATGGAGATACCAATACTACAACCGCCATAAATGAATACATTCCACGACTTGATCGAACATTCAAGGGTTATGTTCGAGATCCTCTAAGTGACATGGCTAGTCCGATGACAAGGTCATGAACGAAACTTAGAGGTGCGGTATTGAATGCTTTGATTGATCAACTTCAGGATGAAGAAGTCAAGAACAAATTGATTAGGGCTTGGATTAATTATTCAATTTTGTCGATTAACTGAAGACGTCAATAAGAACACTATACCCTTTTTCTCACTGGGTTTTTAACGAGGTAGTGTGATCTTTGTAAAATATTGTAAAATTATTTCATTTTAAATTCTTGGTGTAGAGCTCTGCCATATGGACTTTTGAAGAGCTTATTTTCGAGCCAGTCCATTAGGGTTTCAAAAATATTCAGTTTTATTCTGATTAGAATTAGATTTAGTAAGATTAGATAAGGTTAGGTAATATTCTTCAAGGTTGCTTGGAGAAGAATTCGACCACAACTACATTTATTTTTGGAGTTTTAGTTAGATATGGTTTTATCTTCTTAAAGTTTTCATAAGTCGATTCAGTTCCTATTTGTGATTAGGGTTTATGGCCGATGAAAACCCTATAAATAGAGGGGTTGGCCAAGTTTATTCTTTACCTTTTATCAATCATATATTAAGAATTTTGAGATCATTCTCTGTGCTTGCGAGCTATTTTTATTGTTGCTTAATCATGCGAGTTAATTAAGTATCAATAACCTTGTGAACTAATCCCGCGGGCTAGTTAGTGAGCAAGCGAGATTGAGAGCATCCAAAGGGCTAGTGTTCTTGAATTTCGTGCAGCCTAAGTAAGGGTTTGTGAGTCCCTTAATTTGGTCAAATATTTTAAATTCTGCAATCCAGAGTTCTCGCTAGGAGATTCATATAAGATATATTTTTAGATTCTTTGCAACATGTATTTTTTAAAGATCAAATTTTTATACGTTGTTAGTATAAGTAACTAAAGTTATCGTTGGTCAAACATGGTTGAAGAAAGTTGACCAAAAACTAGAAACTTTATTCCGAGACGGAGGGAGTATATGCAAGTACATTACTGTGACTTCAAATCTCTTTTGATATAGAGTTTTTCCCGTCTGTACATGCAAAGAGTACCTTCAAAAAAATTCTCTCTCCTTTTTTTTCCTTTCCAAAAACTTATGTTGTACACTTCATGATCATCTTCAATCATATTCTTTAATGGAAGTTAATGGAAAAATCTCCTCTTTACTTTAATCTTAATACTTTATATGATTTATATTTTAAAATAAATAAATAAAGTTATATGATTTCTATTTATATCTTCCTTTGAGCAGGTGTATTTCTCCTTAATAAGTGTGGATTCCCTCCCTGAATAAATAAAGTATGATGATCTTTCTTTCATTCAATAAGTGTGGAGTATCATCGTCAAAAGGATATGACGATTTATTTAGGTTATAAATGGATGTTTTGTGAACTTTGTTTCACTCACCAAAATAATCTACATCTAATGATGAAATTAGTATAATAGCAAGCAGAGTCGATCCCATGGGGAACGAATCAATAACTCTAAAAATTACCAACTAATGTAACACCATGGCTTAGTTTTCAAGATGTGTTTATACCGAATAATGCAAACTAACTAATAGTAAATATGAATTAATATTCAAAATAAAAAGTATAAAAATATAGAATTATATGGAGGAAGTAATCGGTTCGGAATAAATCACATTAGTTAAACATTGATCCTCGGCACAAAGTTAAATTAATGCATATGCATACATCAGTTATAGGTAGTTAGGTACACTTAACCTCCCCAATATTTCTTACCTTGTTGACAGTTAAGAAATTATAATTAACCAACCGTTTCTCTTACCGAGATGCCCTCAGAAAGTATCTCTATAAAAGATTACACCTTGATAGCATTAACAATGAAAAGAACCTGATATAGCAATTACCAAAGTAAAAGGAAATAGTAATGCACACTTAATTGTTCCTTATCTTGTTGTTACAGTGTTAACTACTTATATGTATTGCTTCCACAAAAATGGGCTACTTACTAAGTCTTTCCAACGATTACGTATTGGTGAAATTAGCTATTGTTATCCTAAAAATATTCTAGTTGATTAGGCTTAAACATGCTAAGAATAAATTCAATCAAGAACAATAGAGAACACATAAGAATCAATTATAAAAACAATTAGGTCTCACGATTCATACAATACTGCGAGAAGATTCCAACTCTGGTGAGCTCTGTTCCCACCAGCTCTAGTCTCGAGCCCCGCCACCACCATCTTCCGGTCAAGCTACAGCAGTCGAAATATGCCTCTTCACTGGCAACCTCCAAAGGAGGCATTCCTCCACCAAAAGTCCGAGGGGTGGCACCACTGGAGCCACCAAGGGCCTCATCGATAGTCCAGCTTCCATTAGTGGTGGATTCAACACCAGTCGTGCTCACTAGCTCAGGCCTAGCATTCAGTGAACTGGCAGTGCCACCTCGACAATCACCTGTACCAGTGGATTCGAAGGAAAACCCGAGCACCGCCACTATGCCACGGCTTCACCTCCTCGAGGATTGAGTACCACCACCAAACGTACAACTCAACCATCTATCACGGCGGCAGCAACACCGGAGCTACCCAGCGTCTCAGCGACCGACGAGCATCCACCACCGAAGCTGAGCGCCGCAACCCTTCCACCATCATTTTCATACCTGGGCGGCGCAATGGTAGAGCCAAAAGAAAATAGGAAGAAGTTAGGGTTTTGGAGGGTATAAGTGTATTTTCTTTTTTAAATTTTTTTAGAAGAGTAAAATCATCTTTTTAATCAAATCTGGCCTCAAACTACCGGAATGTGTAGAACTTCACTTACGTAAACTATCTAGGGTTATTAGCACTTTAAATTATCAAAAATTTATATTGACACTTATATGCATTAGGTAGGGTTTTACTATCACTTTTCTCAATATTTTATTTGTCTCCAACCTCTTAATTTCCGTCGTCCTGTTTGGCCAAACTGAAGCCACTTCAAATGGTCGAATGCAATTTGGCTTGATTTTTCATTACTTTAATCAAAGCTTGGACTCTAAAAGAGGAACTTTTTGCCCAATCACAAATTTCTTAGACCTCAATTTCCCGACATGCCACATCTTAATACTTTTTTTGCCACATAGCCTGGCCAAATGTTTCCAATCTTAAATCCTCCAATTTTTTTTAAATTGGAACTTCTTTTTTATCACACTTGGGCGACTCTATTCACCTTGATAAACATACTTCAGAATAAGTGGTATGCCTTCAACTTCGAATTTGAGGCTTTCCATCCGATGGGCTGGTCTGGCAGACATGTTTTTTTTTGTCAATCTGGACCTTGTATGCACTTCAAGTTCTTTAGCCACAGAGCATATGATTTGGGCTAAGTCAAGTTGGGCACTCTGTGGCTTATTTCAGGTATGGGCACCACTTCATGCGAGTACATTGAACACAAAATTCATGGATTTCCTTATTTCCCAAGCCTTAAATATTTACCTCATCTGGACTTGTAGAAATTCAATTTCCATCCTATCCTACAAAATTTAGTCTCAAGAGAATCTTGCACAAGAGGGTCAAAATGATCGATGGCATATACATTTTCAACATCTATAGGTTTCTTCATGGGCTTATCAAAGTCGAATGATCAATACAAATTGGTCCATTTTTCATTAGTATGATTCATTTTTACCAAAAAGGTATGCAGGGTAAAAAAATTATTGACTCTCGTGAGCACATATTCCAACAACCCTTCATAAAACACTCAATATCTATCACCCAATTGAATTACTATTTAGTGTCTACCATTTCAGCTCCATTTAAAGTTTGATGCACAAATAATGGCAAAACATTAATCAAACCTCCTAAATCACACATGGAAGCATTAATCTTCTTATCTCCTATTTAACAAGGTAAGGAAAACATACCTAGATCCTTGTACTTTGGAGGCAATTTCTTTTCGATCACAGCAGACATAGATTTACCCATTATGATCTTTCTCGAATCTCTGAGTTTTCCTGCAATTAAATCTTTCAAAGCTTTCTTACTATTGGTAATCTTATGGCTTGCAAGAATGGAAAATTAATATCCATTTTTCCAAAAAAATATACAAAATCTATAGCGTCTTGTTTTTTCTTTTCCAATCTACGAGGGAATGGCCGAAGAATTTTAATTGAAGGATCGTATAAAATCAACCTTTTACTTGCCTTAGTAGGTACCTTGGATTTACCTTCACTTATGAACTCTGTAAATTCAACGGTTGGGGATCGCATAATGGTTTCATCACCTTTCTCGTCCGATTATTGAATCTGATTTTTAGGCGCAGGGTTCTGTTTGGGAAAACTGGACCCTACGTTAGTGAGATCTTTCAACATTTTGGTCACGGATTCCAAAGGCATTGCACCAACCTCTTCCCCACTTCTCAATGTGACATGATTTACCATCTTATATGGATTTAACTGAACTTGAGAAGGTTACCCTGGTTGTTTCATCCTGAGTTCATTCATGGAGTTAGATAAATTGGCAAGTTGTTACGTATACTCCTCTAAAGTTGCTTCGACTATCTCAAAATTTTGGTGTTTCTTTTGCCGCATGTCCAACATTATGTCCAACCTCTCATTCAAAGATTTCCCTTGACCACCTTGTTGAGGTTGCGGAAAACTAGGGCTTCTCATTGCATGGGCGGAATAAAAGGTTGTCGAGGCTGCTAAGGCTAAGTCCCTTGGTCTCTCCAACGAAAATTTTGGGTGATCTCTCCACTGTGGATTGAAGGTGCAGGGATATAGATCTCCTTTGTGCTGCCTCTCATTGTAAATCCTCATTGCATTTGCTTGGACATTTATCTCTCTCATGGTCAGAATGCACTATGAAGTTGTATGGTTAACTGCTCCAAATATGTTGCAAGGTCCTTGTTTTATAGTCGCAACCTTGTCAACAAACCTAGACATAATCCTCTCCTTGAATTCATATTGTTCGGGAGTGGAGGTTTGTGGCACTTTTTTCAAGATTCAGACATCCTGCATACTCCTTCTTGGAATCCATCAACCTTTTTATGATTTCTCTGGCTTCATTCACACGAAAGTGAGAAAATTCACCACTAATGGAAGAATTCACTAAGTTCTTATTGGTGGTTGTCATCCCTTGGTAAAAACACTGGATCAGTTGTCCTTCCGTATTCGGTGATTAGGCAGCTATCCACCAACTTTCTGAACCTTAGTCAATAAGCACTCAATGGCTAATCATACTCCTTATTGATAATTGTGATCTCCTTATTCATGGAATATGTTCTTGTGGCTGGAAAATAGTAATACAAGAATAATTTCTTCAGTTCGGATCACGTTGAGATGGAATTGGGTGGCAGGCTTGAAAACCATTGATTCGCTGCTCCTATCAAGCTGAAGGGAAACACAACCATCTTGAATTGATCTTCATTTATGGTATATGGCATTTTCTGCACCTTTCAAATATTTAAAAATTCACTCCAAAAAATTGTAGGGGCCCTCGCTGCTTCTCCCATGGAAATTCGAAAGCACATTAAGGAATGCCAGCTTGATTTCAATCAGATTCTCGGTCTCTGGTAGCCAAATATGGGTGGAAGGATCGTTCTCACTATGTACATTGAGTTCCCACATGTATGGATTGTTTGGGTTCTGCTCAGGATTTGCATTTCCTTTGGCTCTATCCATTTCAGTATCAGTTTCTGAATCAGGGGTGCTTGCTAAAGTGTAACGGGTCCAATTAGGCCAAACTCAAGGGTGACAGAAGCTGATCTGCGCTCTTTTGTTCTCTTTTTGTTCTCCTTGGTTGTTTTTTATAATTCCGGGTCAAATATTAAGTTCAGCCTAGATAATATTCTCATAAACCAATCACTAATGCACATATTAGTTGGTAAAAATTATAAAAATTAACTTAACATTACCAAGAAACAGCGCCATTAACTCACCAAAAAATGTCCAAACTCTAATGATGAAATTAATTCAATAACAACCAAAGTATATCTCACAAGGAACTAATCAATAACTATAAAAATTACCAACTAATATAGAACATTTTGGTGTAGCCACCACGCCTTAATTTTCAACATGTGTTCATAACCAATAATGCAAACTAACTAATGGTAAATATGACTTAATATGAAAATAAAAAGTATAAAAATAAATAATTAAATGGAAGAATTAATCGGCTCAGAATAACTCAAATTAGTTAAACATCGATCCTCGGTGCAAAGATAAATTAATATATGTGCATCTATCAGTTATAGGTTAGTAGGTATGCTTGAACTCCCCAGTTGTTTCTTACCTTATCGACAGTTGATTAATTATAATTAACCGACCGTTTATCTTACCAAGATTCCCCCGGAAAGTATTCGTTGAACTAGATACACACCTCGATAGAATTAAGAATGAAAAGAACCTGATATAGCAATTACCAAATTAAAAGATAATAGTCATTCACACTTAATTGTTCTCTATCTTTGTGTTACAGTCGGTATTGCTTCCACAAGAGTGCGCTACTAACTAACCCCTTACAACGATTATGTATTGGTGGAATCTAGCATTATCCTAACAATATTCAAGTTGACCATGTTTAAACATGCTAAGAATAAATTCAATCAAGAACACATTAGAATCCATTATAAAACAATTAGGTCTTGTAAAGTCATGGATTAATTGATTGGAAATTTGTGAACTTATGGTAAAGAAGAAAACTTACCATGTTGGAACATAT
>JAULKM010119045.1:0-21345 GCA_032355605.1 Rubia tinctorum | reverse complement strand
CATCAAAGTGTTTGGAAAAATCTATGAAGAGAGGATGAAGCATTGTGATGCTCCATATGTTAAAGTTTAGGATTGCAGGGAATTAGGTTACTCTATCGTAATAGAGAGATATGGAGATCGTCTCAAGTTGTTGCTTATATTGTTTGCTCTCTTATAGAAATTCAGTATAGCGTGTACCACGAGGAAATTATCGCAGATGATTCCAAAGCATTCCAGGTACCATGTCATCTAGGCCTGAGAGGGCTATCGTATGATTGGTATAAACCATTTTCATGTGCTAATTTTGTACTGCACGAAACATGAATACTACAAAAGCAAAAAAGCGGATTGATTCTGGAAGAAGATATTGAGAAATTGAAACTAGCACAGTGTCTCAATGCAACAACAAAAAGTAGAGTTTCTCATGTGAGTTTCTCCCATTTGTGTCTTTTATTTATTCTCGAACTTATATCGAACCCATATGCATGTTTGTCGCCCGTCCAATGAACATTGATTTTAAATAAATCTAATGTGATTTAGGAGGTTTTTTTGTTTTTAATTATGTATTCTATATCACTCAAAGCCTTGCTTTCATGGAAAAACATTTTGTTCCCTGTACTATAAATACATCTTTTTCCTATTCATCAAATATAACTGAAGGATTGGATAATGAAACTACCAACCAACTTTCGTGTTATATACTTCATTTTGTGTGTGATTATTTGTTAGTAAAATTGATTGGAAGAGTAATTGATTATTTTGTTTGTTGAAATAAAATCATACAAGTGATAAGTAATTTAGAGTGAATTATAAAATTAATGAATAATATTTCTTTCTCAGATACACAAATAATTTCCACGTATGCTTGATATCAAAAGAGTAAAATACAATAATTTTATTAAAAATATGTGCTGCCTTTTATATGCCGAGTAGAGATTAAGTCGAACTTAAAAAAATCCCTATAATTTCTATAACAAACCAAATATTGTGTAAATCTTGTGAAATACAACATAAAATGCCAAGTAATAGGTAATGTATTCCCTCCTAACATCAAAATAATTATGTAACATAATCGTTCTTCCCTCGGAAAAACTCATATTGATAAGCGACTCTACAAGCTCATGGCGGCCGATGGAGCCTACGAGTCATGCATCTACTTTTGCTGCGAGGACCTCTTTAGTAAGAATGATGTCATCAAAGTGTTTGGAAATATCTATAAAGAGAGGATGAAGCAATGTGATGCTCCATATGTTAAAGTTTAGGATTGCACGGAATTAGGTTACTCTAATGTAATCCTGAGATATGGGGATCGTCCCAATTTGTTGCTGATATTGTCCACTCTCTTATAGAAATACAATATAGCATGTAACACGAGGAAATAATCACCGATGATTCCAAAGCATTCCAGGTACTAGGTCATCTAGGCCTAAGATGGGTATCGTATGATTGGTATAAACCATTTTCATATGCTAATGTTGTACTGCACGAAACACGAATACTGCAAAAGCAAAAAAGTGGATTGATTCTGGACGAAGATGTTGAAAAATGGAAACTAGCTTTGTGTCTCAATGCAACAACACAAAGTATAGTTTCTCATGTGGGTTTCTCCCATTTGTGTATTTTATTTATTCTCGAACTTATATCCAATCCATATGCACGTTTGCCTCCCATCCTATGCACATTGATTTCAAATAAATCTAATGTGATTTAGGTGGTTTTTTTTGTTTTTTATTATTTATTCTATATCACTCAAAGCCTTGCTTTCATGGAAAAACATTTTGTTCCCTGTACTATAAATACATCTTTTCCCTATTTATCAAATATAACTAAAGGATTGGATAATGAAACTACCAACCGACTTTCGTGTTATAAACTTAATTTTTTGTGTGATTATTTTTTAGTAAAATTGATTTGAAGAGTAATTTATTGTTTTGTTTGTTGAAATAAAATAATTCAAGTGATAAGTAATTCAGAGTGAATTATAAAAATCAATGAATAATATTTGTTTCTCAGATACACAAATAATTTCCACATTTGCTTGATATCAAAAGAGTAAAATACAATAATTTTATTAACAATATGTGCTGACTTCTACATGTCGAGTCGAACTTAAAAAATCCATATAATTTCTATAACTAACCAAATATTGTGTGAATCTTGTGCAATACAACCTAAAATTCCAACTAATAGGTAATGTGTTCTCTCCTAACATTAAAATGAACATGTAACATAATCGTTCCTGTCCCGGAAAAACTCATATAGATAAGCGACTCCACCAGCTGATGGCGGCCGATGGAGACTACGAGTCATGCACCTACTTTTGCTGCGAGGACATCTTTAGTAAGAATTATATCATCAAAGTGTTTGGAAAAATCTATGAAGAGAGGATGAAGCATTGTGATGCTCCATATGTTAAAGTTTAGGATTGCACGGAATTAGGTTACTATATTGTAATCGTGAGATATGGAGATCGTCCCAAGTTTTTGCTGATATTGTCTGCTCTCTTATAGAAATGCGGTAAAGCGTGTACCATGAGGAAATAATCACCGATGATTCGAAAGCATTATGGGTACTATATTATCTAGGTCAGAGAAAGCTATGATATGATTGGTATAAACCATTTTTATGCGCTAATGTTGTAATGCATGAAGAAGGAATACTACGTGAGGAACAAAGATGGACTGACTATTGACGAGGATGTTGAGAAATAGAAACTAGCTCAGCGTCTCAAAGAAACCATAGAAATGAGAGTTTCTCATACGTGTTTCTCCTGTTTTGGCATTTTAATTATTCTTGAACTTGTATCCAACCCAAATGGACATTTACTACCCATCGTATGCTCATTGATTTCAAATAAATTTAAGTGATTTAGATAGTTTTTTGTTTTAAAATATTTATTCTAAATAACTCAAAGCCTTTTGTGTTTTATGGCTGAACATTTTGTTCCCTCTACTGTAAATACACCTTTTGCCTAACGGTCAAATATTACTAAAGGTTTGGACCGTAAAATTACCAACTAACTTTTAGCCTTATAAAATTAGTTTCTTGTGTAATTATTTGCTAGTAAAATTGATTAGAGGGGTTCTAATTTGTTTTTTTTGTTAAAATAAAATTATACAAGTGATAGCAAATTCAGAGTGAATAATAAAAACTAAAGAATAATATTTCTCGCTCTAATACCATAAAACATTCACACGTATGCTTGATTTCCAAATAGTAAAATATGATAATTTTATTAACAATATATGCTACCTTTTATAAGCTGAGTACAGATTAAGTTAACTACAAATCCATATAATATCTATAAATAACCAAATATTTTGCATATTATGTGCAATACATTAAAATATGATTACTAATAGGTAATGTACTCATTCCTAAAATCAAAATAAATATGCAACATAGTCACTCTTGTGCTGGAAAAACTCAGATCGATAGGCGACTCCACCAGCTGATGGCGGCCAATGGAGACTATGAGTCATGCTACTGCTCTTGCTCCGATTACATATCTAGTAAGGATAAACACATCAAAGTGATTGGAAAAATATATAAAGAGAGGATAAAGGATTGTGATGCTCCTTATGTGAAAGTTGAGGATTCCGTGGAATTAGATTACTCCATTGTTATAGTGATATGCTAAGATCATCCCAAGTTGTTGTTTGATACTGTCTGCACTCTTACAAAAATGTAGCATAACATGTACCACAAGGCCATAAACTCCTAAGAGTCCAAAGCGTTGCAGACACTATTTTATCTACACCTTAGAAAGCTATCGTATGATTGGTATAAACCATTTTCATGTGCTAATGTTGTAGCGCACGAAGCAAGAATACTACAATAGACAAAAAATCAGATTGATTTTGGACGAGGTTGTTGAGAAATGAAAACTAGTTCAGTGTCTTGGAGCAAATACAAAAAGGAGAGTTTCTCATGTGAGTTTCTCTCATTTGTGCCTATTTCATTATTCTCGAACTTATATCCAACCCATATGAACGTTTACCGCCCGTTCTTTACACATTGATTTCAAATAAATCTATATTGATTTAAGAGGTTTTTAAAAATTATTTAATCTGAATAACTCAAAGACTTTTGTGTTTTATGGCTAAACATTTTGCTCCCTCTACTATAAATACACCTTTTACCTATCGGTAAAATATAACTAAAGGTTTGGATAGTAAAATTTCCTTCAAACTTTTAATGTTAAAAACTTAATTTCTTATGTAATTATTTGTTTGTAAAATTGATTTGAAGTGTGTTCATTCATTGTTTTTTTGTTAAAATAAAAGTGTACAAGTGCAAGCGATAAGTAATTCAAAGTGAACGATAAAAACTAATGAATGATATTTCTTTCTCAGAAACCATAAAAACTTTCCACATAAGCTTGATTTTGAAGAGGAAAATACAATATATTTATGAACAATATGTACTGACTTTTATAGGTCGAGTACAAATTAATTCAAACTTAAAAAATCCCTATAATTTTATAACTAACCAAACATTGTTCAAATTTTGTACAATACAACAAAATATACTAACTAACAGATAATGTATTCGCTCGTAACATCAAAATAATTTTGTAACATACTCACCTTTGTGCCAGAAAAACCAATATTGATAGGCGACTCCACCAGTTGATGGTGACCCACGAAGACTAAAAGTCGTGTAGTTGCTCTTACTGCGAGGACATGTCTAGTAAGGATGAAGACATTAAAGTGTTTGGAAAATCTATGAAGAGAGGATGAAGCATTGTGATACTCCATACGCTAAATTTTGGATTGCGCGGAATTAGGTTACTCTATTGTTACCAGGGGATGCAGAGATCGTCCAAAGTTGTTGTTTGATATTGTCTACACTCTTACAGAAATGCAGTATAGAGCATACCATGAGTGAACTCCTAAGCGTTCAAAGTATTCCAGGTACTTTGTTATCTGGGCCTGATAAACCCTATCATATGATTGGTATAAACCATTTTCTTATGCTAATGTAGTAATGCATGAAGAAAGATACTATATAAAACACAAAATTGGATTGATTTTGGATGAGGATGTTGAGAAATTGAAACTAGCTTAGTGTCTTAGTGAAACTACAGAAAGGAGATTTTGTCATGTGTGTTTCTCCCATTTGAGCCTTTTCATTATTCTCGAACTTGTATCCAACCTGTATGCATGTTTACCATCCCTCCTATTCCAATTTATTTCCAATAAATTTAAAGTTATTGGGTTGGTTTTTTCATTTTTTATTATTTATTCTAAATAACTCAAAGTCTTTTGTGTTTTATGGCTCAACATTTTTTTCCCTCTACCATAACTTTTTGCCTATCAATCAAATATAACTTAAATGTTTGGATAATAAAATTATTAACCAAATTTTAGAATTATAAACATAATTTATTATTTGATTATTTGTTTTTAAAATTTATTTAAGGAGTTTTAATTTATTATTTATTTGTTATAATAAAATCGTACAAAGTATTGGTAATTTAGATTGAATAATAAAACTAATGAATAATATTTCATGCTCTTATACTACAAAATATTTCCACGTATGCTTCATTTTCAAATAGTAAAATACACTAATTTTATTAACAATATGTGATGGCTTTTATAGGCCTAGTACAAATTAAGTTGAATTTAACAAATCCCTATAATTTCTATAGCTTATCAAATATTGTGCAGATTTTGTGCAACAAAATATGCTGACTAATAGGTAAGGTATTTGCTCAAAACATCAAAATAAATATGTAACATAGTCGCTCCTGTGCCAGAAAAACTCATATCTATAGGTGACTCCACTAGCTGATCGCGACCGATGGTGACAATGAGTCGTGCATCTGCTCTTGCTGCGAGGACATCTCTAGTAAGGATGAGGACCTCAAAGTGTTTGAAAAAAATATATGAAGAGAGGATGAATCATTGTGATGCTCCATATGTGAAAGTTGAGGATTGCGCGGAATTAGATTACTCCTCGTTACCGAGAGATGCTGAGATTGTCCCAGGTTATTGTTTGATACTATGTGTACTCTTACATAAATGCAGTAGAGCATATACCACAAGGAAATGAACCCCTAAGAGTCAAAGAATTCCAGGTACTAGGTTATCTAGGCCTAAGAAGGCTATCGTATGATTAGTATATACCATTTTCAGGTGCTAATGTCGTAATACATGTATCAGGAATAGAATAAAATGCATAAAAGCTAATTGATTCTGGAAGAGGATGTTTATAAATTAAAGCTAGCTAAGTGTCTTAGTGCAACTAAAATAAGGAGAGTTTTTCATGTGAGTTTCTCCTATTTGTGCCTTTTAATTATTCTCGAAATTATACCAAACTCATATGCACGTTTACCAAAGAGTGAAATGATATATTTTTTAACATTATGTGCTTCCTTTTATAGGCTTAGTGTAGATAAAGTTGAACTTATCAAATCCCTATAATTTCTATAACTAACCAAATATTTTGCAGATTTTGTGCAATACAACAAAATATTCAAATTAATTGGTAATGTATTTGTTCCTAACATCAAAATCAATATGTAACACAATTGCTATTCTGCCGAAAAAACTCATATCGATAGGTAACTCCACCAGATAATGGGGGGTAGTGGAGACTACGAGTCGTGCAATCGCTTTTACTACGAGGACATCTCCAGTAAGGATGAAGACATCAAAGTGTTTGGAAAAATCTATGAAGAGAGGATGAAGCATTGTGATGCTCCATATGTGAAACTTGAGGATTGCACGAAATTAGGTTACTCCATCATTGCCGGGAGAAGCAAAGATTGTCCCAAGTTTTTGTTTGAGATTGTTTGCACTACTACAAAATTGTAGTACACCGTTTACCACAAGGCTATAAACTCCAAAAAGTCAAAGTAATCCAGGTACTATGTCGTCCAGGCCCGAGAAGGCTATCCTATAATTGGTGTGAACCATTTTCATGTGCTAATTTTGTAATGCATGAAGCAGGAATACTACGTAAGGCATAAAAGAGCATTGATTCTGGACGAGAATGTTGAGAAATTGAAACTATCTCAGTGTCTCAGTGCAACTTTAGAAATTTGAGTTTCTCCCGTTTGCACCTTTTAATTATTCTTAAACTTATATCCAACACATATTGAAGTTTACAACCCGTTCTATGCCCATTGATTTCTAATAAATTTAAAGTTAATCAGCTGGTTTTTTTATCATAATTAATTATTCTAAATAACTTATAACCTTTTGTGTTCATGGCTAAACATTTTGTTCCCTTTGCTACAAATACACCTTTTGCCTATCAGCAAATATGAAAAAGGTTCGGATAATAAAATTACCAACTAACTTTTACTGTTACAAATATAATTTCTTGTGTGATTATTTGTTAGTAAAATAGAGTTTAAGAGTTTTAATTTATTATTTATTGGCTCAAATAAAAATCGTACAAGTGATAAGTAATTCAGAGTGAATAATAAAAATTATTGAATAATACTTCTTGATCTGATACTATAAAAAATTTCTACACGTGCTTGATTTCCAAATAGTAATATACGATAATTTAATTAACAATATGTCTTAACTTTTATTGTTCGAGTACAAATTCAGTTGAATTTAATAAATCCCTATAATTTCCATAACTAACCAAATATTGTGAAGATTATGTGCAATACAACAAAATATGCTAACTAATAGGTAATGTATTCGCTTCTAACATAAAAATAAGTATGTGACATAGTCGCTCTTGTGCCGAAAAAACTCATATCGATAATCGAGTCCAACAGCTGATGGTGGTTGATAGGGATTACGAGTTTTGCAGCTACTCCAGTTGCGAGGACATCTCTGTTAAGGATGAAGACATCAGAGTGTTTGGAAAAAATCTATGAAAAGAGGATAATGTATTGTGATGATCCATAAGTGAAAGTTTAGATTGCGCAGAATAAGGTTAATCTATTGTTACCGTGAGATGCTGAGATCTTGCCAAGTATTTGTTTGATATTGTTCCAACTCTTTCAAAAATGCATTAAAACCTTTACCACGTGGTCATAAATTCCGAAGAGTCAAAAACATTCTAGGAACTATGTTATATGGGCACAAGAAAACTATCGTATGATCGGTACAAACCAGTTTCATATGAAAATGTTGTAATACATGAAGCAAGAATAATCCAAAAGGCACAAAAGGGGATTGATTCTGGACGAGGATGTTGAGAAATTGAAACTAGTTCAGTGACTCGGTGCAAGTACAAAAAGAAGAGATTCTCATGTGAGTTTCTCCCATTTGTGCCTTTTAATTATTTTTGAACTTATGTCAAACCCATGTGCACCTATACCGTCCGTCCTATGCACATTGATTTCAAATAAATTTAAAGTGATTCAGGCAGTTTTTTTGTTTTTAATTATATATTCTAAATAACTCAAAACCTTTTGTGTTTTACATCTAAACATTTTGTTCCCTCTTTATATGTACACCTATTGCCCATTGAAAAATGTCACTAAAGGTTTGGATAGTAAAATTACCAACCAAACTTTAGTTTTATAAAATTATTTTTTGTGTAATTATTGGTTAGTAAAATTGATCTTCAGAGTTTCATTTCATTTTATGTTTGTTAAAATAAAAGCATACAAGTGATAGGTAATTCAGAGTGAATGATAAAAACTAATGAATAATATTTCTTTCCAAGATACCATAAAACATTTCCACATATGCTTGATTTTCAAAGAGTAAAATACAATATATTTATGAATAATATGTACTGCCTTTTAAAGGTCGAGTACAGATTAATTCAAAATTAAAAAATCCCTAAAATTCTATTACTAACGAAATATTGTGCAGAGTTTGTGCAACACAACAAAATATGCTAACTAAAAGGTAATGTATTCGCTCGTAACGTCAAAATAAACACGTAACTTAGTCACTCTTGTGCCAGAAAAACTCATATCAATAGGTGACTCCACCAGTTGATGGCGACCGATGGACACTACGAGTCATGCTATTGCTCTTGCTGCTGCTGCGAGGACATCTCTAGTAAGGATGAAGACATCAGAGTGTATGGAAAAATCTAAGAAGAGAGGATGAAGCATTGTGATGCTCCATATGGTAAAGTTGAGGATTGCATGGAACTAGGTTACTCTGTCGTTACTGTGAGAACCTAAAATAGTCCGAAGTTGTTGTTTGATATCGTCTACACTTTTACTTAAGTGCAGAATATATAACTAGTACCACGAGGCCATAAACTCCGAAGATTCCAAAGCTCTAGGGACTAATTTATCTAGGCCTGAGAGGCTATCGTATGATTGGTAAAAACCATTTTAATGTGCTAATCTTATAATGCATGAAGCATAAATACTACAAAAGGCACAAAAGTAGATTGATTCTGCAAGACGTTGTTGAGATATTGAAGATAGCTTAATCTCACAGTGTAACTACAAAATGGAGAGTTCTTCTATTTGTGCCATTTAATTATTCTCGAACTCATATCCAATCCATTTGCACAATTACCGCCCGTCCAAAGCACTTTGATTTCAAATAAATTTGAAGTGATTTAGATTCTTTTTAATTTTTAATTATTTATTCTAAATAACTCAAAGCCTTTTTTGTTTTATGGCTAAACATTTTGTTACCTGTACTAGAAATACACCTTTTGCCTATTAGTTAAATATAACTAATTTTTTGGACAATAAAATTACCAACCAACTTTTAGCATTATAAACTTAATTTCTTGTGTGATTATTTGTTAATAAACTTGATTTGAAGAGTTTTAATTCATTATTTGTTTTATAAAATAAAACCGTACAATTGATCGGTAATTCAGAGTGAATGATAAAAACTAATGAATAATATTTCTTTCATAGATATCGTGAAAATAATTCCATATATGCTTGATTTCCAAGGGTGAAATAGGATTCTTTATTAACAATATGTGCTACCTTTTATAGGCAAAGTACACATTAAGTTAAACTTAAGAAATCCCTTTAATTTCAATAACTAACCAAATATTGTGCAGGTTTTGTGCAACACAACAAAATATGCTTACTAATAAGTAATGTATTCGCACCTAACACAGTCACTCTTCTACCAGAAAAACTCATATCAATAGGCGACTCCATGAGGTGATGATGTCTAGTGGAGACTACTGCTCGAGTAGTTGCTCTTTCTGCGAGGACATCTCTAGTAAGGATGAGGACATCAAAGTGTTCGCAAAAATCTATGAAAAGAGGATGAAGCAATGAGATGATCAATATGTGAAAGTTGAGGATTGCGCGGAATTCAGTTACTTCATTGTTACCATTAGATGTTGAGATCGTCCTGAGTTGTTGTCTAATACCGTATGCACTCTTAGAAAAATGTAGTATAGAGTGTACCACGAGGCCATAAACTTCGAAGAGTCCAAAGCATTCCATCTACTATGTTATCTAAGCCTGAGAAGGCTATCGTATGATTGATAAAAAACCATTTTCATGTTCTAATGCTGTAATGCATGAAGTAGGAACATTTCAAAAAGCACAAAAGCAGATTGATTCTTCTAGAGGATGTTGAGAAATTGAAACTAGCTCAGTGTCACAGTGCAACTACAAAGAAAAGAGTTTCTCCTGTGAGTTTCTTCTATTTGTGCCATTTAATTATTTTTGAACTTAAATCCAACCCATATACACATTTACCACCAGTACTAGGCGCATTGATTTCAAATAAATTTAAAGTGATTTAGATTTTTCAAATTATTTATTCTAAATAATTCAATTCCTTTTATAGGCTGAGTACATATTAAGTCGAACTTAACAAAATCCTATAATTTCTATAACTAACCAAATATTGTGCAAGTTCCATGAACACAACATAATATGATAACTAATAGGTAATGTATTCGCTCCTAACATCAAAAACAATTTGTAACACAGTCGCTATTCTACAAGAAAAACTCATATCGATAGGCACTCCACCAGCTGATGGCGGTCGGTGGAGACTACGAGTCATGCAATTGCCCTTCTTGCGAGGACATTTTTAGTAAGGATGGAGACATCAAAGTGTTTGGAAAAATCTATGAAGAGAGCATAAAGCCTCGTGATTCTCCGTATTTGAAAGTAGAGGATTGCGCGGAATTAGTTTACTTCATTGTTGCTGTTAGATGCTGAGATCGTCCTAAGTTGTTTTTTGATAATATCTGCACTCTTATAAAAAAGTAGTATAATGTGTACCACGAGACCATAAACTCCGAAGAGTGCAAAACATTCTAAGTACTATGTTATCTAGGCCTAAGAAGGCTATCGTATGATTGGTAAAAACCATTTTCATGTGCTAATGTTGTAATTCATGAAGAATGAATACCATAAAGTTACAAAAGTGGATTGATTCTACAAAATGTTTTTGAGAAATTAAAGATAGCTTAGTGTCATTGTGTAACTACATAAAGGAGAGTTTTGCATGTTAGTTTCTTCTATTTATGCCTTTTAATTATTCTCAAACTTATATCCATCCCACATGCACGTTTACCACATGTCCTAAGCACATTTATTTAAATTAAATTTAAACTGATTTAATTATTTTGTTTTAAATTATTTATTCTAAATAACTCAAACCCTTTTGTGTTTACGGCTAAACATTTTGTTCTATGTACTATAAATACACGTTTTACCTTTCGGTCAAATATAACTAAATTTTTGGATAATAAAATTATCAACTAACTAATAGTGAAATGAACTTAATTTCTTGTGTGATTATTTGTTAATAAGATAGATTTGAAGAGTTTTAATTTAATATTTTTGTTAAAATAAAACCGTACAAGTGATAGGTAATTAAAAGCGAATGATAAAAATTAACGAATACTATTTCTATCATAGATACCATCAAATATTTCCACATATGATTAATTTCCAAGAGAGAAATACGATATATTTATTAACAATATGTGCTCCCTTTATAGACCGAGTACACATTAAGTGGAACTTAAGAAATCTTTATAATTACCATAACAAACAAAATATTGTGCAAGTTTTGTCTCAACACAACAAAATATTCAAACTAATAGAAAATGCATTTGCTCCAAATATCAAAATAAATATGTAACATAGTCACTTTTCTATCGGAAAAACTTATATCGTTAAGCTACTCCACTAGCTGATGGCGGCTGGTGGAGACTACGAGATGTGCAGTTGCTATTCCAGCAAACACAACTCTATTAAGGATGAACACATCAAAGTGTTTGGAAAAACATATGAAGAGGGGATGAAGTCTTGTGATGCTCCATGAGTGAAAGTTAAGGATTGCGTGGAATTAGGTTACTCCATTGTTGCCGTTAGATATTGAGATCATCCCGAGTTATCATCTTCTACTGTTTGCACTCTTACAAAAACGTAGTATAGTGTGAACCACGAGTCTAAAACTCCGAAGAGTCCAAAGCATTCCGGGTACTATGTTATGATGGCCTGAGAAGGCTATCATATGATTGGTAAAAACCATTTTCATGTGCCAATGCTATATTGCATGATGCTGGAATACAACAAAAGGCAAAAAACCAATTGATTCTGCAAGAGGATGTTGAGAAATTGAAACTAACTCAGTTTCACTGTGCAACTACAAAAAGGAAAGTTTCTCACACGAGTTTCTCCTATTTATGCCTTTTATTTATTCTCTAACTTATATCGAACCCATATGCACGTTTACCGCTCGTCTCATGCACGTTGATTTCAAATAAATTTAAAGTTATTTGAATGTTTTTAAAATTATTTTTTCTAAAAAACTCAAATCCTTTTATGTTTTATGGCTAAAACTTTTGTTCCATGTACTATAAATACACCTTTTGCATATCGGTTAAATATAGCAAAACAATTCGATAATAAAATTACCAACCAACTTTTAGTGTTATAAAATCAATTTCTTGGGTGATTATTTGTTAAAAATATTGGTTTGAAGAATTTTAATTTATTATTTGTTTGTTAAAATAAAACCGTACAAGTGATAGGAATTTCAGAGTGAATGATAAAAACTAATGTATAATATTTATTTCTAAGATACCATTAAAAATTTCCACATATTCTTGATTTATGAAAAGTGAAATTAGAAATATTTATTAACAATATGTGTTGGCTTTTATAGATCGTGTGCATATTATGTTGAACTTAACAAATCCATATAATTTCTATAACATTCCAAATATTGTGCAGGTTTTGTGCAACACAGTAAAATATGATAACTAATAGGTCATGTAATCGATCGTAACATTAAAATAAATTTGTAAAACAGTAGCTATTCTACCGAAAAACTCATATCAGAGGCGACTCCACAACCTGATGGCAGTTGGTGCATACCACAAGCGTGCAGTTGCCCTTCTTACAAGAACATCTCTAGTAAGGATGAAGACATCAAAGTGTTTGGAAAAATCTTTGAAAGGAGGATGAAGCATTGTGATGCTCCGTATGCGAAAGTTGATGAGTGCGTGGAATTAGGTTACTCCATTGTTGTCGTTAAATGCTGAGATGGTCTCGAGTTGTTGTCTGATATTGTATGCACTCTAACAAAAATGTAGTGTAGAATGTACCAAGAGGCCATAAAAATCAAAGAGTCCAAAGCATTCCAGGTACTATGTTATCAAGCCCTTCAAAGGCTATCATATGATTGGTAAAAACCATTTTCATTTGCTAATGTTGTAATACATGAAGTAGAAATACTACAAAAGGCACAAAAGTAGATTGATTCTGCATGGCATTGTTGAGAAATTGAAGATAGCTCAGTGTCACAGTGTAAATACAAAAAGGAGAGTTTCTCCGGAGAGTGTAAATAAAACAATACAAGTGATAGGTAATTAAGAGTGAATGATAAAAACCAACGAATATTATTTCTATCATAGATACCATAAAATATTTCCACATATGATTTATTTACAAGAAAGAAATACAATATATTTATTAACAATATGTGCTACATTTTATAGGTCGAGTACACAATAAGTCGAACTTAACAAATCTCTATAAATACCATAACTAACAAAATATCGTGCAGGTTTTGTGCAACACAATAAAATATTCTAACTAATAGAAAATGTATTTGCTCCAAACATCAAAATAAACATGTAACATAGTCACTATTCTATGGGGGAAAATAATAACGATAAGCTACACCACCAGCTGATGGCGCCTGGTGGAGACTACGAGATGTGCAGTTGCTCTTCCTGTGAAGACAACTCTGGTAAGGATGAACACATCAAAGTGTTTGGAAAAATATATGAAGAGGGGATGAAGCATTGTGATGCTCCATATGTGAAAGTTAAGGATTGCGTGAAATCAGGTCACTCCATTGTTGCCGTTGGATGTTGAGATCGTCCTGGGTTCTCATCTGATACTGTTTGCACTCTTACAAAAACATAGTATAATTTGAGCCACGAGTCCATAAACTCCGAAGAGCTTTAAGAATTTCAGGTACTATGTTATCTAGGCCTGCGAAGGCTATCGCATGATTGGTAAAAACAATTTCCATGTGCTAATGTTATAATACATGAAGCTGGAATACTACAAAAGACCCAAAAGCCGATTGATTCTGCCCAAGGATGTTGAGAAATTGAAACTAACTCAGTGTCACTGTGCAACTACAAAAAGAAAAGTTTCTAACATGAGTTTCTCCTATTTGTGCCTTTTCTTTATTCTCAAACTTATATCCAACACATATGCACATTTACCGCTCGTCTTATGCAATATGATTTCAAATAAATTTAATGTTATGTAGATTTTTTTTGCTTTTGATTATTTGTTCAAAAAACTCAAATCCTTTTGTATCTTATGACTAAAATTTTTGTTCCCCTACTATAAATACACCTTTTGCATATCGGTTAAATATAACGAAAAGTTTCGATAATAAAATTACCAACCAGCTTTTATTGTAATAAAATCAATTTCTTGTGTGATTATTTGTCAAATAAATTGGTTTGAAGAGTTTTAATTTATTATTTGTTAGTTAAAATAAAATAATACAAGTGATAGGAATTTCAGAGTGAATGATAAAAAACCAATGTATAATATTTCTTTCTAAGATACTATTAAAAATTTCGACATATGATTGATTTCCAAAAAGTGAAATAAGATATATTCATTAATAATATGTGTTGCCTTTTATAGGCCGAGTGCAACGCATTGTTGAGAAATTGAAGATAGCTCAGTGTCATAGTGTAAATACGAAAAACAGAGTTTCTCCTATTTATGCCTTTTAATTATTCTCGAAATTATATCCAATCCATATGCATGTTTACTGCCCGTCCTATGCACATTGATTTTAAATAAATTTAAAGTGATTTTTATTTTTTTTCTAACTAACTCAAAGCCTTTTGTGTTTGATTGTTAAATTTTTTGTTCTCTGTACTATAAACACACATTTTTTCCTATCTGTCAAATATAATGAAAAGTTTGAATAATAGAATTAAAAACCATTTTTAATGTTATTAAATAAATTTCTTGTGTAATTATTTGTTAATAAAACTTATTTGAAGAGGTTTAATTTATTATT
The DNA here is from genome assembly GCA_032355605.1 of Rubia tinctorum. Lineage (NCBI taxonomy): Eukaryota > Viridiplantae > Streptophyta > Magnoliopsida > Gentianales > Rubiaceae > Rubia > Rubia tinctorum. The sequence continues at coordinate 5,914 of JAULKM010119045.1, read as the reverse complement.
TGTTGGTTAAAATAAAACCTTACAAGTGGTAGGTAATTCAAAGTGAATGATAAAAACTAATGAATAATATTTCTTTCTTAGATACCACAAAATATTTTCACATAAGCTTGATTTCCTAGAGTGAAATACGATACATTTATTATCAATATGTGCTGTCTTTTATAGGTTGAGTACACATTAAGACGAAATTAAGAAATCTATATAATTTCAATAACTAACCAAATATTGTACAACTTTTGTACAACACAACAAAATAAGCTAACTAATAGGTAATTTAGTCGCTCCTAAAATCAAAATAAATATGTAACACAATCGCTTTTCTATCAGAAATATTCATTTCGATAGGCGACTCTACCAGCTGATGGCGGCCGGTGTACACTACGAGACATGTAGTTGCTCCTCCTGCGAGGTCATCTTAAGTAAGAATGAAGACATCTGGTGTTTTTAAAAATCTATGAAGAGGGCACGAAGCATTGTGATGCTCCATATGTGAAAGTTGCGGATTGCATGGAATTTGGTTACTCAATTGTTGGCATTAGATGCTGAGATCGTCCCAAGTTGTTGTCGGATACTGTGTACACTCTTACAAAGATGCAGTGTAGCGTGTACCACGAGGCTATAAACTCTGAAGATTCCAAACCATTCTAGGTAATATGTTATCTAGGTCTGAGATGGCTATTGTAAGATTGGTAAAACCATTTTCATGCTCTAATGTTGTATTGAATAAAGCAAGAATATTACAAATGGTACAAAAGTGGATTGATTTTGCAACAGGATGTTAAGAAACTAAAACTAGATCAGTGTCACCTTGCAATTACGAAAAGGAGTTTTCCTCATATGAGTTTCTCCTATTGTGCCTTTTAATTATTTTCGAACTATATTCAACCCATATGCACGTTCACCTCCCATCCTATGCACATTGATTTCAACTAAATTTAAAGTGTTTTATTTTTTGGTTTTTAATTATTTATTCTGAATAAATCAAAGTTTTTTGTGTTTTATAGATAAACATTTTGTTCCATGTACTATAAATACACTTTTTCCCTACTGGTCAAATATAAGGAGACATTTTGATTAAAAAAATTACAAAATTAATTTAAGTGTTACAAAATTAATTTCTTGTGTGATTATTTGTTAATAAAATGATTTGAAGTGTTTTAATTTAATTATTTCTTTGTTAAACTAATACCATAAAAGTGATAGGTAATTCAGTGTGAATGATAAAAACTGATGAATAATATTTCCTCATTAGATACAATAAAAAATTCCACATATGCTTGATTTCCAAGAGTAAAATACGATATATTTATTAACAATATGTGCTACCTTTTATAGGCTAAATACACATTAAGTCGAACTTAAGAAAACTCCATAATTTCTAAAACTAACAAAATATTGTGCAAGTTTTGTGCAACACAACAAAATATTTTAACTAATAGGTAATATAGTCGCTCTTAACATCAAAATAAATATCTAACACAGTCACTTTTCTATCAGAAAAACTCATTTCAATAGGCGACTCCACCACCTGATGGCAGCCGGTAAAGACTACGTGACGTGTAGTTGCTCTTCCTACGAGATAATCTTTATAAAGGATAACGACATCAAAGTGTTGTAAAAAATCCATGAAGAGGGGATGAAGCATTGTAATGCTCCATATGTGAAAGTTGAGGATTGTGTGGAATTTATTGACTCCGTTGTTGCCTTTAGATGCTGAGACCGTCCGTAACTGTTGTCTGATACTGTCCAAACCATTCCAGGTACTATGTTATCTAGGCCTAAGATGGCTATTGAAAGATTGGTAAAAAACCATTTTCATGTGCTAATGATGTAATGCATAAAGCAAGAATATTACAAATGGTACAAAAGTGGTTTAATTCTGCAAGAGGATGTTAAGAAATTGAAAATAGATCAGTGTCACAGTACAACTACAAAAAGGAGTTTTTCTCATGTGAGTTTCTCCTATTTGTGTCTTTTAATTATTTTCAAACGCCATCGTACGATTGGTAAAATCCATTTGTGTCTTTTGTAGGAATACTACAAAAGGCACAAAAGCAGATTGATCTTGCAAGATATTGTTGAGAAATTGAAGATAGCTCAGTATCATAGTGTAAATACAAAAAGGAGAGTTTCTCCAATTTGTTCCTTTTAATTATTCTCGAACTTATATCCAACCCATATACATGTTTACCGCCTGTCCTATGAAAATTGATTTTAAATAAATTTAAAGTGATTTAGGATTGTGCAAGTTTTGTGCAACACAACAAATTATTCTAACTAATAGGTAATATAGTTGCTCCTAACATCAAAATAAATATGTAACATAGTCACTTTTCTATTAGAAAAACTCATTTCCATAGGCAACCCCACCAACAGATGGCTGCCGGTGGAGACTACGAGATGTGTAGTTGCTCTTCCTGCGAGAATCTTTAGAAACGATAACGACATCAAAGTGTTTTGAAAAATCCATATGTGAAAGTTAAGGATTGTGTGGAATTTGGTTACTCAATTGTTTCCTTTAGAGTCTGAGATCGTCCCAAATTGTTGTCTGATATTGTCCAAACCATTCCAGGTACTATGTTATCCAGGCCTGAGATGGCTATTGTTAGATTGGTAAAAACCATTTTCATGTGCTAATGTTGTAATGCATAAAGCAAGAATATTACAAATGGTACAAAAGTGGATTGGTTCTGCAAGAGGATGTTAAGAAATTGAAACTAGAGGAGTTTCATAGTGCAACTACAAAAAGAAGTTTTTCTCATGTGAAGTTCTCCTATTTGTGCCCTTTAATTATTTTTGAACGCTATCATATGATTGGTAAAGACCATTTTCATTTGCTAATGTTGTAATACATGAAGCAGCAATACTGCAAAAGGCACAAAAGTAGATTGATTCTGCAAGTAATTGTTGAGAAATTGAAGATAGATCAGTGTCACCGTGTAAATACAAAAAAGAGAGTTTCTCCTATATGTGCCTTTTAATTATTTTTGAAATTATATCCAACCATATACATGTTTACCACCTGACGTATGTATATTGATTTTTAATAAATTTAAAGTGATTTAATTTTTTTTCTAAATAACTCAAAGCCTTGTGTTTTATGGTTAAATTTTTTTCTCTATAGTATAAATACACATTTTTCCTATCGTTCAAATATAATGAAAGGTTTGGATAAAAAAATTCAAAAACCATTTTTAGTGTTATAAAATCCATTTCTTGTGTAATTATTTATTAATAAAACTTATTTGAAGAGTTTTAATTTATAATTTTTTTGTTAAAATAAAACCGTACAAGTGGTAGGTAATTCATATTGAATGATAAAAAGTAATGAATAATATTTCTTTCTTAGATACCATAAAATATTTCCACATATGTTTGATATCCTAGAGTGAAATACGATACATTTATTAACAATATGTGCTACCTTTTATAGGCCGAGTACACATTAAGCTGAAACTAAGAAATCTATATGATTTCAATAACTAACCAAATCGTTGGGAACCTTTGTGAAACACAACAAAATATGCAAACTAATAGGTAATGTAGTTGCTCCTAAAATAAAAATAAATATGTAACATATTCGCTTTTCTATCAGAAATATTCATTTCGATAGGTGACTCTACTAGCTGATGGCGGCCGGTGGAGACTACGAGACATGTAGTTGCTCCTCCTGTGAGGTCATCTTAAGTAAGAATGAAGACATCTAATACTTTAAAAAAAAATATATGAAGAGGGGATGAAGCATTGTGATGCTCCATATGTGAAAGTTGAGGATTGCGTGAAATTTGGTTACTGCATTGTTGCCATTAGATGCCAAGATTGTCCCAAGTTGTTGTCTGAAACTGTTTGCACTCTTATAAAGATGTAGTATAACATGTACCACAAGGCTATAAACACCAAAGATTCCAAACCATTTTAGGTATTATGTTATCTAGGATTGAGATGGCTATTGTAAGATTGGTAAAAATCATTTTCATGCGCTAATGTTGTAATACATAAAGAAAGAATATTACAAATGGTACAAAAGTGGATTGATTGTACAAAAGGATGTTAAGAAACTAAAACTAGATTAATGTCACAGTGCAACTACAAAAAGGAGTTTTTCTCATGTGAGTTTCTTCTATTTGTCCCTTTTAATTATTTTTGAACTATATCCAACTCATATGCACGCTTACCACCCATCCTATGCACATTGATTTCAACTAAATTTAAAGTGTTCTATTTTTTTAGTTTTTAATTATTTATTCTAAATAAATCAAAGCCTTTTGTGTTTTATAGCTAAACATTTTGTTCCATGTACTATAAATACACCTTTTTCATATCTGTCAAATAAAATGAAACGTTTTGATAATAAAATTACAAAACAAATTTAAGTGTTATGAAATCAATTTCTGGTGTGATTGTTTGTTAGTAAAAATGATTTGAAAAGTTTTAATTTATTATTTCTTTGTTAAACTAAAACCGTACAAGTGATAGGTTATTCAGAGTGAATGATAGAAACTAATGAATGATATTTCTTTATTAGATAGCATAAAAATTCCACATATGCTTGATTTCGAAGAGTGAAATACGATATATTTATTAACAATATGTGCTACCTTTTATGGGTTGAATACACATTAAGTCGAACTTAACAAATCTCTATAATTCTTGTAACTAACCAAATATTGTGCAAATTTTTCTAAAACACAAAAAAATATTCTAACTAATAAGTAATATAGTCACTCCTAACATCAAAATAAATATGTAACACAATCGCTTTTCTATCTGAATAACTCATTTCCGTAGGCTACTTGATGAGACGTCAAATGCTTGTATTTTCCGAAGCATTTAACATCTCTTTTGTTATCTTTGTGTTGGAAGATTTCTAGATTTGGCAGGTTTCCATCATAAGGGGTTTAGATAACCGTTTTTGGTTTTCGTATCTAAATCTCTCATTTTGTATCTTATTTTTAGTCTAATGGATTTTTAGTCCTTACGAGCATCTAGATTCTTTTTGTGAGCTAAATTTGTAGATTGCTCATAAGCACTTTAGAGTATTTTAGTGAAGGTCATTCGCAAGGATGGTAGAATATTGAAGGACATGAGTCAAAATGCGGTAGAAGATATAAGGGTCGAAAAAGGAAGACAAAGAAGCGGACGAATTGAGATCCGGAAGTTAAGTCGAGTTTATGAAATTATCTGAGAAGATCCAGCCTCTAAAGATGGTACCATTGGAATCGTATTCTCGAGCACTATAAAATCGACTACAAGAACTACCAAAATGGATCAGCAGTTCACCCGTGGCGATGGAAACAAAGAGGATGGGCAAAATGCTTGTCACAGTCCGTGGCAAAATGACACGGTCCGTGTCACTGTTCACAGCAGCCACCCATTTCCTTTTCTCTTTTAATTCTTAGACTATAAATCCCCCCTTCTTCCCCATTTGTCCAAGCCCGACTTTTGGCCTCAAAACCCTACTTTTTCATCATCTCTTCTTAGGTTTTTCATTTCTTTCATGAATTTTTGTAGAATAGTTATGGGTTCTTTGTATTTAGCTTAATTAACTCCTTGGGAGCATTGGATTGAAGCTTCCAAACTAATGTTTTAAGAACCTCCATTTCACTCTTTCATGAAGCATTTGTTATTTAACATTTATTGTGTTCTTGATGTTGAGTTTTACTTTATTTATGCTATGGGTTGTTTGAGAATATGAAGTGTTTGTATGATTAAGTGCTAGGGTATTAGGAAAGTATGCAATTTCTTAGCTCTTTGACATGAAAATCCAAGAACATGAAATTACAACTTCTTGTTGTGTAATGTGATGTTAATCTTGCTAGATGAGTGTGTTAATGTTCTTTGTTCTCATATTTGTCCTAAGGTAGCAATGAAAGATTGAATCTTGAATGTTGTTTGTTCTAGGTTTAGTCTAATA
>JAULKM010119027.1:0-21348 GCA_032355605.1 Rubia tinctorum | reverse complement strand
CTCCCCTTGTTTGACTTCTATCCCAAGATAGTAACTCAAGAGGCCTAAGTCACTCATGTCAAACAATTTTTGCATCTATCCTTTGAATAAATCTAGCTCCTTGGTGCTTGCCCCTGTGATAAACAAATCATCCACGTAAACTCCAACCAGTAAACAATTCAAGCTACCTGTTTTCCGGTACACTGCATGCTCCAATGTGCAGCGACGGAAACCTAAGGAGAGCAGTGATGTGTCCAGCTTGACATTCCAAGCTCGTGGCGCCTGGCACAGCCCGTACAAGGCCTTGTGCAACCCGAGCACCTTGTGCTTATGTTTGGGATCAACGTAACCTGGTGGTTGGTGAACATAGACCTCCTCAGTTAGATCTCCATTAAAAAAATGCTGATTTGACATCCATGTGGTGCACTTCCCAGCCTCGCTGCGCGGCCAGAGCCATCAGCAAGCACACCGTTTCTATCCTGGCCACATGAGAAAATACTTGATCAAAATATACTCCTTGAAGCCTTTTTCCCCAAGACGGGTCTTGTACTTCACCACGTTGCCTTCTGAGTCCTTCACCTTGAACACCCACTTGAGCCCTAAAACCCTATGCCCAACAGGGAGAGAATCTAACTCTCACATCCCATTGTTTTTTATTAACCTAATATCATCATCCATGGCTTGTCTCCAACATGCCTCACCCAGGGCCTCATCTACACTTTTGGGTTCCTCCGCGGCTAAGAAACAAAGACCGGTCATTTCAACCTCCTCGGTTGTGTCATAAATTTCTACCACCACCTTGTGGTACCGTGTTACACCATCATCTGTATCTAGTGCATCATCCTGGGTTGGTGGGATTTCCCACTCTCATCTTTCAGCAAAAATAGGCCTCGGTGTCTGGTGCACAAGTGGGGAATGTGCCTCTTGTTGCACCTCAGAACTTGTGTCACCCACCACATCAAGCTCCGGTAAATATTCCACTATGAAAATGTTATCTACGATTGCAACTGCATCATGCACCTCTAGCTTCCACTCCCACTTCTTGTGCTTTTCAAACATAACATCTCTACTTACATAGAGCTTGCATGTTTTTGGCTCATACACACGGTAGGCCTTAGATCCATCTTCATAACTGAAGAATACCATTGGTACTGAGCGATCAGCTAGCTTGTTCACCCCATGGCCAACTTCCTTAACGTGAACCACACACCCAAAAGTTCTAAAATGATGCATATTTGGCTTACGTCCATACCAGGCCTCATATGGCGTCTGCCCATCCAAGTTTTATGTTGGCGCCCGATTCAAGATATAGACAACGGTCTTCACTGCCTCACCCCAGAAAATAACTGGCATGCTCATGCTTTTGAGCAAGCAGGTTTGATTACGCCGTTCAACCACGCCATTTTGTTGTGGAGAGTATGGTGTCGTGGTGCAGTGTTTTATGCCTTGCTCGCTGCAATATTCTTGGAACTCAATGGAATTGAACTCACCACCTCAGCCAGATTGGAACATATTAAGCTTACCTTCTTTTTTAACTTCAGCCCGTGCCTTGAACTTCTTGAAAGAACCAAGTGCCCCATCCTTTAATTTGAGCACATCTAGCCACATGTAGCGGCTATGGTCATCAAATAAACTATCATCAAGAAGTAACGGCCCCCTTCAGGTGTTGTCTCCATAATAGGGCCACACAAATCGATGTGTACTAACTCCACACACTGAGCAACGCGATACACCGAGGCCTTCAGGAATGAGACTCGGTGTTGTTTGCCAAGAGCACATTCATAACAAAACTGCTAAACATGGTCAATCAAGGGACCCCTTTGGTCATGCTTCTTTGTGCCAATTTGCGCAATGACCGAAAGTTAAGGTGTCTGTAGTGTGCATGCCATAGCCATGCTACATCGTCCGCCTTAGAAAGCAAACTCACGGGAGTAGCTACATCCATCGTCAAGACATAGATTCTATTCTTGCTTCGTGCCACCCGTGCCAACAAGGTTCGGTCACGATCAAATAGGCACAAGTCCCCAATTTCAATTACGGTCTTGCAACCATTTTCATCTAGTTGGTCAATACTAACAATGTTGGTGTTCAACTTAGGCATGAAATATACATCTATTAGAAACTTGTGCTTCTTGTTCTTGCATAGAAACATCATAGCACCTCAACCACAGATCTCGACCATTGATCCATCACTAAGCCTGACCTTTCCTTTCACGGTCTCATTAAGTGGTGTGAACAATGCCTTGGTTCTCGTCATGTGGTTACTCGCCCCTGTGTCGAGGTACCATACCCCCTCGCCTACGTAGACTGGAAAAATATATTCCTCATTGAGGAAGATATACTCATGTGCCTCTTTGACGGGACCAACATTATCCACGGTCGATCTTGTCGGGACACTCCCAACATGGAGCGTCTCATCACTTTGGCTTCCTAGCGCCTGCAAGTGATCTTTGGGGGTTGCACCTCAACCACAGATGCCATTAGCAAGGCTGGCTGATCATCCTCGATCATGGTTAAGTGTGTCTCGTCCTGTTTTCCTTGTTTGGCCTTGCGACACTCAAATGTAAAATGTCCATAAATGCCACAATTGTGACATTTCCCCTTCCTTGGACTTTTTCTCGAGTCCCTGTGGTGGCTCCCTTCTGGTCCCAAGAGTCACCACAACCATGATTCTTAGCCTTGCCAAGGCTCTGACCCTTTCCACCAGCCTCAGAGGTTTCGCTTTTCTCCTTGTGGCTTTGGTGCATTTTCCACTCCTCCTCTGTGAGAAGCAATTTAGAACCACCCTTGTCGCTTGGATCACTAAGTCCAAAATGATCCTCCACCGAACGTAGTTGTCCGCTCAGTTCATCAACCGAAAGCGTGCTTGGATAAGCAAAGTCTCGATTGCAATTGCCACTTGCGTGTAGCGTTGTGGTACAACGCGCAAGAACTTCTTCAAGACCTTCTCCTCCTCTAACGTGTCACCAAGGACGAGAATATTGTTGAAAAAGCTCTTAATTCTCTTGGAAAAATCATCAACATTCTCACTAGGGGCAGAACCAGGGGGACGAGGGGGTGTTGGCACCTCCCCTAGGATCCGGTGGCCCGGAATTTAGTTCCAGGCACCACCAGAATCCATGGCTTCCCACCCCCTTGAAAAAATTGCAGAGCCGGCAGGCGACGTGCCGGAGAAGATGCAGGTCTTCATTTTTTTGCCTAACTAAACAAAACGACATCGTTTTAACCTTAGTAAAACGACGTCGTTTTAGTAGTCTAATGGCCTTTTTGACTAACTAAACAAAACATCGTTTTGCCCTTAGTAAAACAACATTGTTTTAGTAGTCTGGTGGGTAAAAAATGAGGGCATTTGGGCTGAACCAAATCGGCCCAGGCTAAATAAAAACCCTAAATTTATTAGTCTTCCACAGGACCACAACCATTCTTCTCTGCTCCACCGCTTCAGTGTCAACATCCATGGTTCCATCGTCTGTGACTCCGCTCCTTCCGCTACTGTCTGTGGCACCGTCTCCGTCATCCGCCACTGTCCTTCTCAGCCCCCCAAGCATGAGGTCCTGGTTCCACCACTAATTCTCACCATCCTTGAAAGTGATGGTTTCGAACTCTGTGCGCACCTTTTGTTCATTGGTTTCGCGGACATGGTCGACGCTCTTTCGTTGCATCTTTATCGTGTCCTAAGTCTCTTTGGTTGTGTCCTTCACAGCCAACGTGGACAGCATCCCCGGCGGCACCGGTCGCAGGATTGCAGAGAGTGTCTGCCTATCTTCACGGTAATCAGCATCCCTCTCCTCGACCGCTCGCCACAAACCTTGTGCTTGCAGATTCACCCTCATCACTAGGACTCAATCAGCATAGTTTGTGCGAGTTAGGATAGGGTACACCATTGGTCTGCCACTCTCTCTCAACACCTGTTGTACCACCACTTCACGAGCTCTTGGCCCCCTGATTGCACTATGCCCCCTTTGTCTGGGCGGAGTGTGTGAACCCTCTGGTGTATTTCTTTCATTGATCAACCTTTCTCTGATACCAAATGTTGGAACAATGATAAAAATGGAAGAAATGAAAAAAAATGGTGCTGAAAAGATACAATTTTTCTGATTTTTCATTCTCCCATTTATAGATTACAAAATGACTTAGAAATTATTCCTACACTAATGAAGAGTCATACTACAAGGTTCTAACCTCCATAACCTCCTACCATAACTAGCTAGCACTAACTCTACTAATGAAGGCTAAACAATGTGCCGTATTCCGTGCTTGTAATTTCTTAACCACTCACCACTACTAACTAGCACTAAAGACTATTATTGCAAGGTTTTATATTCTTAAACCTCCTACCACTAAAGTCTTTCTTTATTTCATAACTCATGTAACTTCTATAACTTCTAACTAGCACTAAGTAGTAGTAATAACAATAATCACTACCCATGCAACATGGTTAACTCAACATATATCACTATCGGATATGGAGGAAATCAAGAAGGATTGGCTATGTGTATGTTCTATTTTCATCGCAACACTCTTTAAAATGTTACATGTACTACTTAAAGGCACTGTAAACCGTAAAACTCATGACAATTAGGGCTAATTTATTTAGGATATAATTAGAAAAGATTAGGGTTACAAGAGCCTAAATCCTAATATAATTTCTGCAATACCTTGATGATTAGGGATAGTTAATTTAGGATATAATAGAGAAGGTTAGGATTATAAGAGTGTTAAACCCTCGCTATCAGAGTTTAGTCTAATTCATCTACTCTAACATTCACATCAATATATAGATAAACTTAATTAATAGCTCATGATTGCTTAATTTGAAGGATGACTATGACGCAATGGAGATAAATTTTCCGTACAAGCAGACTCTTTATGGCTGATGAATCGGTTTCGGAAATCCATAGAAAACCCTACGAAGAATTGTTATGATCTGAATTGCTTGGATGCATATGAAAACCTCGCAATTTTTAACATGAGCAGTCCAATTGTGCAAATTTATTCACAATGGGAACATCATTTGGCACAGAATTTGTACAAAAAGCACAGAGTTTGCACAACTTGTTAATTTTTGTACACATAAATTGCACAAAGTAAATGAAAACTCAACTATCATAGCTATCCATCATTCCCGCCCTGCAAAGTAGATGGGATTTAGCAACATTTCTCGTTCGTGGTTTTCTTATATATAGGTTTGATATTTGTATTTTTTGTGTTTAAACGCACACTTGACACATGGTTTGGGTGCTGATATTTTTTTCCACAAAACTAATTATTCAAAAAAAACTCGATTGGTTAATAAGAGTGGAATTTCAGTTACGATAAATAAATGAAACAACAGCCAGTCCAATAGCTGCTTCACAGTATTTATAACAAAAATATGTGAAAAATATTGGAGGTTGATGCTCGGGAATCTAGAGATTCCCTCCCTCTTGTATTTCTTGTGTATTCTTCCTGCCTGAGTCTCCTAGGTGGCTCGTTGCTAAATGGAAGATGCAAGAAGCTAAGAAAATCTTATAGAGATTGCATGGTCAGGAAGATGTATCAGGTGAAATGGCTTACTGTTTGTGCACCGAAGGTTCGGCTCTATTGAGGAATACATCATTGAACTTAATGGAAGCTTGGAGCACGAAGTGTATAATGACCAAATCAAGTTGTATGGAGCTGACAAGTTGAAGAAAGAGACATGAGAATGAGAATAAGGTCTATCAATTTTTTCTCATTCACATAATTTGCCAAGAATTTGTTAATTTTATGCACAGAATCTGCACAAAATTTTTGCACGAAGTTTATTCATTTCATGCACGTAATCTGCGCAATAGTTGTTAAATTTTGTGCACGTATGAATCAATTTTAATGCTAATTTTGAAATTATTGCAATATTAGAATAATAGTTTGAATTTGATTAGATTAGATTTGGTAAGTTTAGATAATGCACATTCATTCAATAATTCAGACAATATTTGGATTGATTTAATGGATAAATTCTTCCATTATTTAGGTAAAATTCGGAAGTTTTGTTTGATATGTTTTTAAAATTTTAAAACTGACATAAGTCATTCTTGTTTCTGTCAGGAATTATCAAATCTTGTTTTCTTTCTAATTGTTTCAGCCGAACCTATGTACTATAAACAGGGGATGATTTTCAACATTTTAATACATCTTTTATCAGTCATATATTTCAGAATTCGAGTTGATACTCTTTGATTATTAAGAGTTATGCAGTTAGGTTTGTTCCGTTATAAGTTAGTGCTTAGAATCATTGGTTTCTTTGTGTTAATTTGGTGCAACTAGTGATTGGGTTAAGTGGAATTCGGCCCTTGTGTTAGTGAAGATCATAGGTGTATTCTTGCACTAGACTCCACATGTGTCTTCTTGATCTCAATAAGGTGTTTCGATCAACCTTCGTTAAAATTTGAACTAGTTTTAAATAACTTAAATTGAATTATAGTAAAATAATAATAATAATAAATTAAATTAAATTAAGCTACGTAATATCAATTCAAAATTTACAGAACTCATTTGAGTTGAAGTACTATCAATTAGAAAAGAACAGTCTAAGTAGTAATCTTGACTTCATACCTGTATTCATCATTTTATTTTCTTCAAAATGAATTGTTCACTATAAACAGAAGGAAAATTAACTAAATTAAAGTAATAAACAGGATTAGGGTTAGGCTTAGGGTTAGGGTTAGTGCCGGCCTCTTTTCCCGTTGCCTCCTAATCCGCAACCGTTTTGTAGAACGGGCTGCAATCTAAATGTCGAAGTTGAGAATCTCTGGGAGGTCATCGGCTTGGTGCTGCCTCCGTCAAAATTGCGGCCGCGGCTTCTAATACAACAATCTTGGTATAAACTTATACCTACGACTTTCAAAATAAGTCAAAATAAGCTAATTTTTACAGCTCTGCCAAACACAATAATAATTTAATGCACTAAAGAGTACTCCCTCTATAACTTTATAAGTGTCTTACATCACTATTCAATATATAATAAAATAGTGATAGAATGTAAAACCACAAACTTGATCAATGGAGCAAGATCAATGGAGCGTACAACTGCGGATGGCGGCGGTGGCAGAGATTCTAATCGACGATCAGCGGAGATCTAGAAGCAATGGTGGTGATCGGAAAAAAGGCGGGTGGGCGGCGGCCTGAGATCAGAAAATTGGAGGAAAATTTGATTTTTTTTTTGGGGAAAACAAGAGAATATTTAGAGAGATCTGAATGATAACATGATAGAATGTAAAATTCACAAATAATTATGGTTGTGTATTTACATATATAGTGAGTACAAATAGTATACAAGGTTGAATAAGATATGGGAAATATACATACAAAACCAATCAGAAATGTGTTCCTTTCTTATCCTGATTCTAAATCAACTATATCTCTATTAATTAGATAATGTTTAAATTGTAAAAATACATATAAATGTGATAATTTTCATGTGAGCTCTGGTTACATTTGTCCTATAATACATTTTTATAATGTCTTATTGTGCACGATACTGAACTTTTTAAATTACTTTAAATAGTTTTTAAAAAAAGTGGTTAGGCACACAGGGACGGAGAAAGTATGTGTTTATTTACTGGAAAATAATTTACCATATCTAATGGATGTGTATCTCTGAGCATGTAACACCAGTACAAAAACTGAATTAAGAAACATCAGGAATCAGGGGAGGAGGTGGTTCCATAACATTAAATTAATCTTTCGCTGCAATAAATTTGTTTCAAATTTTAGTCTAAGTATTCTTTTTCTGTTAAATAATAAAACCTGAGAATTAGCTAATCATGACGTCATCTTGTTTTCATCCTTTCATTTTCTTTTAGAAAATGTAATAACAGAACGCAGGTATACATTATTTATTTATATACATAAAATTTTATTCAAAAACAGGAACATTAAAGTACAACAGATCTACACAGCACCCTCCTCTTTTTTCTTTTTCTGTTGGGTTTTTGTTTTTGTTTTTTGCTTTTTTGCTTTTTTTTTTCTTTTTTCCCTTGAACGAAACAAAATCTAACCTAATAAAAACAAAAAAGATAGCCGCCAGGTCATCGCCACATTTGTTTCATGTACGCATGCATTCACCACCGGAACTCCCCCATTGCCTCCCAATCCATATCCACAACCGTTTCATCAAACGGAGCCCCGGTCTGTGCTTCATCAGATTCATTAATCTCCGGGAGGCCGCCGGCGAGGTCCCCAAGCTCCTTCCAGAACTCCTCGTCACCTTCCTCCGTCACAGTTGCAGCGGCGCCCTCATTGGCGCCGGAGCTAGAGCCAGCGCCGCCGGCCGGAGCTAGTGGAGGGGCATCCCGCCTGCGAAATCTATCCGGGAAGTTGAGGCGAGCGGATTCCCCGAACAGCTTCCACGCGGTGTTGTCATAGACAATGGCGGCTTCCAGAGCAGTTTTATACGTCCCTAACCACAACCGCCCCGGGCTACGACGCTCGCGAATTTCGGACACCCATTTCCCCCACGTACGTTGCCGTACTCCGATGTACTGACAGGACATATTTTCCGGACCGCCTCTTCCCCTCCCGGTTCCCTTACGCGATGGTGGGGAGTTTCGCTTCGGGGTTTCCCCTAAGTTCCGGGTTGGGTTGCGATCATTGCCGCCTGATCCACCGGAAGAAACACCTGCCAACGACATTTGTATTTGTGAAGGAGAGGAAATTTGATGTTTGGTTGTTGAAGGATGAAGGATGAAGGAATATTGAAGAAGAAGAATGATGAAGGAATGTTGAAGAAGAAAAAGGATAAGCTGGTGTGAGTAGAGTGTGTGTAGAGAGGGGAGTGTATTTATAAGGGCAGAATCTCATCAAATGTTTTTTAAAACATTTTAGAGCTAAATGATTGTTTGGTAATTAAATACGACACGATTAACTGAATTGAATTAATTTGAAATAAATTGAATTAGTTGAATATTGGGAAAAGTAAGAAATAAGAGACATCAAAACTAAATTAAATTGTATTAATTCAAAAAAAATTATTGAAATGAACTGATTTGAATTGAAATGCGATAAAATTGAAGGAAAAAAAAGGACATGATTACTAATTTGGCTGACTCTTTAGTGTTGGAATTAAGTATATTTTGTTGTCAACATGATGTAGTGATGTTTTTATGTTTGCCCAAATGTAACTAATTTGCATGTGAATTGATTTGTTTGATTCTTAATTCACTTGGCATAAATCTTATCATTTTTTATTTTTATGTTAAATGTACTTTTCACTTAGCTAAAATAATGAAATTGCTTTTGATTCACTCTTTCATACAAGTCGGTGTGATTGATAATAATATTTCCTTCGATATTTAAATATTGGCACATTTTCTTTTTAGAATGACCTTTTTATATTGACACTTTACTCATTTGGTAAATTTTAGATTATTTTCTTCTATTTAATTTACATTTTATCATCTCAATTCAACCTCTACCACTCATTTTAATTTTTATAGAAGTTTGTGCAATTTAAAAGGGACAATAGTAGAAGATCGGAATGAGCAAGATTTTAATTGATGATTTTTATTTCCGTTCTATTCTTGTATGTTCATACCATTCACGCATACTCTGGATTCTGGAAGAGTCCAGGTTTGGAACCGCTGTAGAAAAAGAAATATCAATTTTAATATTAAATATTAAATACTTAACCAAACTTTATCTTTTTCTCAATTATTTCATTATAATTAATCATTGATCTTTTCGTTTTTAAAATTATTTTTTATTCTTTATATAAACCTATTCATAGTATTCTCTTACGTTTCTTTGTCCAGTAAATTATTTTTGATAAATACTATATATTCTTTGTACAAAACAATTAATGTTAAGTTTTTTTTTTTTGGAAATATAATACGGAGTTATCTGACTTTTTTTGCCTAATTTTTTCATTTATTTTTTAATCTAATAAAAAATTAATATATCACTACATTAATGATTAAAACACACATAAATATTATAATCTTAAAATAAAATGCTTTTAGAACACCATCTCACAAAAATGTTGATTTTGACTCACTACAACTACATCGATGTCATTATTTTTTAAAAATATAAATTTAGAACTATAGTATGTGACATATTACATTTGATAATGAATTAATAACTCATTTATCCCTACGTTAATTCGGGCATAAATTATGTAATATTGAGATAGAATGATACCAAAACACTATATTTAAAGTGTTGGTATAAGTAATTATATTAACAAAAATCTTGTTGATAGTATTTTGCTATCTTACGTAATGTCATAGTAGTATTATATAACAACATTAGTACGAAAATGTATAAAATGTAGGTTGGAATAGAGCCATTAGTTGTAGTGTTCTATGGGTTTGACACACTTTTATTTTTTCGGCAAAATTTTTCAGTTTCATCTACTCATTCTCCTTTTTGTTTTAAAATAAACTTTCATCAACTCCTTTTAAAATTTCAGTAATTGCAAGTAAAACATTTGAGTTTTGATAAGAAACATTACATATTTCGAGTATTCAAAATAAATAGGTGTTAGTTTACCCAGCTAACTTATGACACGGATTTTAATAGTTTTAACCCACGAATTTTTCATCTTTTTATTATAGAATTACACTTGAGTCTCTTGTCTTTCCATAACTTATGAAAAAAACGTATTTCAAGAGAAGAACTCAAAAAGAATAGTTCACTGTTTAAAAATATAAATGAATTGTTCATTTTAAACAGGAAGGATGTAATACATAGGATTAGGGTCAGGGTTCGGGCTAATGTCACCCGCCTTTTTCCCGTTGCCACACAATCTGCATCCGCAACCTTTTCGTTGATCGGGTCCTGGCTTTAGCTGCAGCCGAAATGTCGGAGTCATCAATCTCCGGTAGACCGTCGAAACAGTGGCGGCGGCTTCCCCGTACATCCGCCGGACAGCATTGTCGTCGGTGAGGTACTGAGGGTGGCCTCGCGAGCTGTATTATACGTCCCAAACCAACACAGAATACCGATCCTCGGAATCTCTGCCATTGTTTGTACAAGTGATCTATTTCATTAATTTCTTTTGCAATCATGTCAGAGATTATAAACCCTAGTTTGAGGTTGCTGCACCAACATGTTGGTACGGTATATCCGACCTACATATTTACTTTGAAGAAGAAGAAAAAAAATGTTGAGCATATATCACGTGCATTTAGTATCATAACCCTTGTCACATGACATTCATATATAATTCCACGTCACTTTCTAAAATTAATTGAAAATGTAATATTTTATAAAGTCAATCCCCAATTTACAATGCAAATCTTTTCACCTTTTCAATGTTCTTCCTATATTTGAATGTTTTTCAATTAATGGATAATTAATCATACCCTATTTATGAGGATGCACATTATTTTTGTATTCTCAATCTCCATTTGTTTGGGAAATTCTTTCATAATACTTATTTTGCAATATATATTTTTAAATTTGACACACGTTCCATTTTGGTTAATCTTTTTAACATGATGAAACTTCATTTCATGATAATAAGTGAATCATTTTCATTTACTTATTCTTTTTTTTTACTTGTTGCAATCAATTCTTTTCACGTAATTTAATTTGCCTTCAAAAATATCTACAATTACTATGATATACATATAGAATAATAGATGGAGTAACTTTTATTTATATATAGGTGTTTCTAATAAATTTTAATTTGGAGACAAAAATCAGTATTTAATATAAATATTAAATATAGTACCGACATATTTTATTTGTAAATATTTTTAATGGTTCATTTAACACTTTGTAAATTTTATTTGCAATTTTTATAGTCTGTCTCTGAAGACGGTCTTTTCCTAAGTGATGGAAAGACAGCAGTTCAAGTTGCAAATTAGAAGAAATCAAGTTAAAGTTTTTGGATTGCATCAATCGAGTCATAAACTTATAACTACTGCACTTTGCATAATAAATTTTTAATTTTAAAACTAAAATATTTTACCAATCTATAATTCTAATTCAATCCCGTCTTTCCATATCCTTATGGAAGGCGGCCTTTACCAAGACATTGTTTGTGCGACTTTATTGTATTTTTGTTAACTAATATTTATAAATGACATATTTTAGTACATACCAACATTTTATTGGTAGTAGTACTAAAAAGTGAGTCCATCTCTTGAAACGCCGTCTTTATATAAATTGTGGAATGACTAAGATTAAATTACAAATTTAGAAAAAATCAAGATAAGATTTTCGGGTTCAAATAATAGAGTCATAAACTTATAATTATTGCACGTTGCACAGTAAATTTTTAGTATTGCAACTTAAATCTTTTACCTTTCTATAATTCTATTTCAACTCCGTCTTTCCACATGTTTATGGAAAGACGGTATTTATCAAGATTTTGTCATAATTTTTTTAATGCATTAGGGTATATTATACTTTAATTTAATATTAAATTTTGATTATCATAAATTTTAACTTTATTTAATCTGTATAATTAATATTTAAAAAATATTGATGATTTTAAAAAATATTTTTTATCTCAGATAATGAATTTATATTTTTAAAATCAAAATATTTCTTATATTCTATATACTTCTAATTCAATCAATTAATCATGAATTGGTGAAAATATCCCAAATTTAAAAATAGCTCATTTATCATTATAAATGAGCTACTCATTATATTTGACCAGCATGGTTAAGCCATTGGTGCTGCCAGAAATGTCCAACCTTTTAAGGAATACAATATTTGTTGATTGCGGGAGTATTTTTTTTTCCGGTCTTCCCTAGAATGTTTAATAAAAATGACCTTCTCTAAAATATATTTTTTTGTCGAAAAATAACACAATATTATCAATTAATCCCAATATATTAAAAAATTTATTGCAAGAGGAAGAAAATGGACATCTATAACTCAACTGCACAAAGTTTAATTAGTAAAAACCATCATCTAATTTAAATATTTTAAATATTTTGATTTTTTTATAATAATGAATATTTTTAATTAAACGTGTAATGGCATAATATTACAATCAAAATTTTAAAACTTTGATCATTTTTCATATTCGGTGTAATTTGTATGTATGCAATACTCATAACGATAATGTTATTTTATTAAAGTATTATTTATTAATATTTTTATCAACGAATTAAATTTATATATTCAAATTATTTAATAATATTCAAATTCACGTTGTTATCTATTTATAATAACCAATGGGACTGGAGGGAGTAGGCAGATGTGTGATGAAACGAGGAGAGGATAAAAGGATGGGCACAGCACATGACTTCCAGTTTGTTTCAAATTACGTAGCGTTACTAAAAAAATTATAACTAAAAGTGGTATCTGGCCACTCTTGAGAGAGTTGAGACCATTAATTGCAATAGCACAAAAGTTGGTACTGAACGAAGAGGGAATAAACGTAGGCAGTGGGTCCACAGAAACACTTACTCCCTCCGTTCAACTAATATGATACATTTTTCATTCAGTTTTTTCAAATATTTGATTATAAATTTCATATATTCTATCTTTCATTAGATGTGACATACTTTCTTTTTTCGTTTGTTTTTGTGGATGTAGCACATTTTTCATTTATGGCAAGATTCCTTCAATTTCATCCACTCATTATACTTTTTTCTTTCTAAATTCAATTTCGTTCCCTCATTTCATTCACCTAAATCTAAATACTTATAAGACTATGATGTCATATCAAACAAAATGGAAATAGTACAAATATTATTATATGAGATACCGTTAAATTTTTCATAATATATGCTTTTGTAAAAGTTATTTGTGACTAAACATTCACAAAAAGATTAAGTGAAAAGTGAGTCATAACGAAAGGACCACCTGGTCTACTGCTACTCTTAAAACTCAAAAGTCTGACTCAAATATTTTTCACTCTTATCATCATCTTTCATTGATGTGTTGCATAATTACAATTGATCTCATCCTCCACTACATTCATACTGATAAATCTAGCCAACTCCATACTGATCTAGAAGAAAAGTAATGTTCACTCCATTTCTCTAACAAATGAAAAGTAACATTTATCTTCAACACTACAATTTAAGGAACACTAAATTTATTGACAAAACTGATTTTTGAGGATGAAATGTAAAATAAATAAATGAAATCGAGTCAATATTTGCATGTATAAAAATATCATTATTATTGAAATCGATTAAAATTTTTTTAAAAAAGTGTGATGTTATAACTTGTTATTATATGCCGAACAGTTATATTTTTAAAATAACTATAACTTTACGACAAAATATTTGGAAATACCATTTTTCCATAGGTTTAATGAAAAATGAAATTTATTTAGAATAATGAAAAAGTAAAGGGTTTTAATTGCAATAATAAAATTTTATTATGCAAGTGGAGTAGTTATAAGTTTTATGACCCTAATAATGAAACATAAAATTTTTATCTTCATCGATTCTAATTTGCAGTTTAAACCTCGGCCTTTTTATGACTTATGGAAAGACCGTATTTCAAAAGACAGACTCTAACTTTACTCCATATATTTCACTTAAAAATGCAGATCGCTGTTAATTTAGTTTTAATTAATTAATTTTTATTATTAAATTCAATTGATATAAAAATATTATCATTCTAAATTTTATTAAATTTATCTTCATATATATTTAAAATATATATATTATTATTATTTTAAATATCATACCTAATTTAGATTTAGGAACAGTGTGGTCAGTTTATCTTTTTCACTGCATTAATTGCCAGATGAAAATTTTGGTTGGGAGTAAACAACAGTTAAGGGTTTGGTAGCAGTTAGGATTAAAGTTGGATTTAGCGATTAATATTAGTATTTGTCTCAATATATTGACACATGGCAGTCATGCAAGCCCTTGTAGCCCCACTTGGTCGGTTCTTGACTGACAGATGGCATGCATGCATGAGTTACGTAATGTAGAAAAGGCGGATTTTGCAATTCCAGTAAATTGAAAATACATTTTTGATTTATTTACTCTATTCTTCTCATTTTAAACTGCAATTTAAATATTTATTTAGTTAATTTTTAAAATTATAATCATAAAATTAAATTAGTGTATAAGGTATAAATAATATTATATAATAACTTGGTAAAATCGTTATAAGATACTATATATTTTTAAAAATTTAAATTTTCACAAGTTTTAATTAATTTTAAGAAAATATATTGATGATCAAAAGTTTTTTAGGTCAAATGATAAAAGTTAAAGTGTACGGTTTGAAATAGTTTAGAGGGAGCGGTGTTTTTTTATAACCGATTTAATCAGTGTCCGTAGTTTTAAACTTTATACTTACTCCATTTGGTTAGAGTTTTTTTTTTATTAACCGATTTGATTTTTTTTAATAACCGATTTAATCATAAAATATTTTTCACTTTACACTTAATTCACTCCACACATTTCAACTTATCTAAAATACAACTAAATTTAGTGTGACAAAGAACATGCAGAGTACGGAATATTAAATATAAGACTAGAGTTCAGTTAAAAAGAAGAATAATGTGGACACAAAAACAAGTCAAGTGACAGTATGAAGATAGTTGATAGTTCCAGATAATTTGATCTTTAGTCGAGACTGAAATTTACTTCTTTTAATCAATAATATATCTTCAACGCAGAAAAGCTACAGAATAGTACTTTTATTACGGAGTATGGCTTTTCAAGAAAGTATGTTTTCTTTGTTGATTACTTTCAACACTTTTTTTAAAAAAAATTAACCCTAGGAATTAACTAAATCAAAGCAATAAACAGAACACACAGGCACCCATCATTCTTTTTTTATGTACAAATTTTATTTTTATTCAAGAACATCAAAGTACAGAAGACAAAAAAAAACAGACATGCATATTTTACGCCCTACTCTCCTCCTTCTTTTTGGTTTTTGCTTTTCATTTTCTGTTTTTTTTTTCGTTTTCGTTTTTTTTTTTGTTTTTTTGTATTTTCCCCCTAATCTATTCATAAATCTAACCTACGAAAACAGGAAACAGCGCCGTCACATCAAGGGCACAAAACAGAAATCATTCCACACAATCATGCCCACGGGAACCTCCCCATTGCCTCCCAACCCGCATCCGAAACCGCTTCATTAAACCGGATTCCGGTCCCAGCTACATCGTCGGAGTCATCAATCTCCGGGAGGCCGCCGGCGAGGTCCTCAAGGTCCCTCCAAAACTCCTCGTCACCTTCCTCCACCACCGTTGCGGTGGCAACCTCGTTGGAGCCAGCACCGGCGGAAAGTTGCACCATCTCGGAACGAGCAGTGGCAGGTGCCACCTCGAGCACGGCGGAGGCTCGCCGGCTGATTCTTTCCGGGAAGTTTAGGGGAGCGGCTCCACCGTACAGCTTGTAAGCGGCGTTGTCATAGGCGATGGCGGCGTCGCGGGCCGTATCGTACGACCCCAACCATAACCGCCGCGAGCGGCAGTTGGGGTCGCGGATCTCGGACACCCATTTTCCCCATGAACGCTGCCGGACTCCCCGGAACGGGGACGACGGCCGGGAAGTTTGCCTCGGCCATTTTTCCAAGTTCAGGCGAGGGTTCCGGTCATCGCCGCCAGCTCCACCGGTTAAAGAACCTACGAACGACATTTTTTTGTTTTTTGGTTTTTGGATGAGAAGAATAAGAAGATTGGGGTTTGATAGGTTTGAGTGTGTGAGGAAGTGAAGGGTCAATTTATAGTGAAAATACCATTCAATCTTTCAAGTACGGATAAGCTTCTATTATCTTGAGTGTTTTCTTTTTAAATCGAAATGAATTAAGTTGAACTATAATTAAACATAGTAAAAAAAATATGAATGATAAACTAAAACTAAATTAAACCGTATTAATTATTTAAAATTTTATTGAACTATATTGAAATGCAAATAAATAAGAGAGAACATGTCTAACTGTTTGTCTTGTAACTAGGTCCTATCCAATTCAGTTGATTTATTATTGACTTGAATTTATTAGCTTTGAACATAGTTTATTGGGGTTGAAATGTACTGAAAATAATGTTTATTTGATGTTGAGTTAATTAGTATTAAAATTTTCTGAAAATAAACTGCTCATGACCTTAATTACTTAATTAATTTAATTTATAGTATCTAAATTGATTAGTTTGTTATGTGAATTCGCTCAACACAATTAGTATTGCAACCTTTTTTCATGTTACTCTACGTTTCTCTTGACAAAAAGAAAAGTTTATTGACATAAAAAAAATTGTTTAAAAAAAGAAAGTGTGTCAAACAAACCAAGGGAGCACATGCTTATTATAAAATTGTTTCACTGATTTTTTTTGTTAATAATAAAATTGAAGTGATCTAACATTTTGACCATAATTAAACTTTTTTATGATGTAATCGTGTCCGAATTTGTTAGCTCTAATTTAATTGTTGTAACAAACTCTACCTTTAGTTTACTGTTTTTCTCTTTTGCATGGCGGTAGCAATTTGGGGATAAGCTTGAGAATAAAGGATGTAGTAAGCACACATCACATTCATTTAGTGAATTAATGGTTATTTTCCCAACTACTGATGTTAGGCAAAATGAAGAAAACAAGGTGAAGAGGATAAGCACACATCTACTTTGTTCTACCTAGATGTTTATTGTTAAATTCAGCAAAACATGGGAGCAATTTAGATAAAACTGTGCTATAACATTACCCACTTTAAAAATAAAAATATCTTTCGGGACACCAACGAAAAAGTGAATACCGCTTAAGAATGATTTTAAAAACGGAATATCTAATTGTAAATTTTACTTTTAAATGGGTACAGTTCCAGGCATTTTTTTCAAACCCAAACGGAATTCATTTAAGAGCGCGTCTCTTGAAACACGGTCTTTCCATAAGTTATGGAAAGAACAAGGTTTAAACTGTAAATTTGAAGAAATTAAAATAAAATTTTCGAATTGTATTAATCGGGTCATAAACCTATCACTCATAAATGCTGGATAATAAATTTTTAATATTGCAACTAAAACATCTTACCTTCATATAATTTCAATTCAACCCCGTCTTTCCATCCGTCTTTCCCAAGACTTTGCCTTCATTTAATTAGTTGGTAGAAAGTGCCAAATTTAGTTTCAGTCTCACCTCAGCCATGTATTAATACCAAGGCTACCTTCTTTGCTTTGCTTGTAAGATTTTTATTTAATTGGATTGAAATGAATTGAATTGAATTGAATTGAAATAAAATTAAATATAGTAAAAAAAGTAAAAATAATAGATTAAAATTAATGTTATGCTATTTCAAGTTGATTTTCTGCTTAATTGAATTGTACTAGTGAAAAATAAAAATTCATCCATTCATTCTACTTTTATTGTTTTTTAAATTCAATTTCAACCTCTTACTCTATTCATTTAAAGTTTTAGTACCAAGTAAAGAGAAATAAAGGTAGTAACATGCATGTTTCAAAATATGGTAAATGACTCGTCAATTATAAGATACTAGCGGGTTGGCACCGCGCGATGCGCGGTGTTTGTTGTATATATTTTTATAATACATTTTGTTTAATTCTGTAAATATTGTGTAGTATTTATTGTGACGGTCACATTTTTATATATTTCACTGACGACTCTCGATTAATTGTGTAATATTTTATTGTATTGATTTGATTAAATCTTCTTACTGTACATATTTTTATGTCAGTAGTAGAAATGCCGTTATTCGAACAATTTGATTACTTGTCACATGATTCATTCTAATTATTAACATGTTATTAACACTTTGGATGTCATAAAGTCACCTTCTAAGCATCATTTTATACCGTGTAGAAAAATAAACACATATACTCCTTTCGTTTTTCTATGTTTGGTACCATAGGTTTAGGTGTTTTTTTTTTTGCAAGTTGAAATGCGTGGATGAAATTGTATGAGTGTTGAATGACAAAGTATCAATAGATGGTTCCTGATAGGGGGAGTTCTAAGAGTCCAAACCCGTCAACCTCTCCTACCAGCAGAGAGCAAAAACTTTCTAATGTAAAGTCTGTCGCTGACAGCATAAATGTTCAGTGAATTCGCAAGAGCTGCAACCCTTCACTCCTCAAGTTTCTGATAAAGAATGTCAACATCCTAACTAAAGTGAGGCTTTTTACAAACAAATGCAAGCGTAACAATTGCAAGAACTACTTCATAGACTTCAAAACTTTATGCATGAATATTGCTTTGTATAAGATTGGGAAAGAACTTTATCTTATCTTAATCTTGATTCAACAACATACAACTTTGTACAAGCTAATTAGGTGAAAGAACATGGTCCACCACTACGTAAATTAGGCCAAAAAAATATTTGATAGATGATTCAGTTTCATATCCACATTTTCAACAACATGGCTGAGTAATGAGAGTCACTGTTCACACCTAAATTCTTAAATGACATCTCTCAATATTTTCAAACCAAAATTTTGTGATATTTTCCCAACTCTTTCACACTCTCTATCTATTTTTTCCATTTCTGAGGTTATGTACAAACCAATGCATCATCCATGAAGATTTTCTGTACAAAAATCATGATTTTCAGCCAGAAAAAGTCACATGGAATTCTAAATAAAATGAATCATTTCAAGAACTCTGAAAATATCAAAATTTACTTATAAGAAAAGGATCAGATTATACATTTTTACCCCCTCGCATGTTACTATAGCTCTATATAAACAAACCCCATATAACTAACCAATCAATCCAATAATAATCCTATCAAAGAAACTGATTTTACCAAAGCTTATTTATGTCTGTAACAAGTACCTGAAACTAAACTCATAAGGAATTACTTCAAGAAACTGTGAAAGTGGCTCGTTTCTTTCTGTGTTGAGGCAGCTGATCGCCTCTTTCCCGAGTTCGATTGGTAGTTGAAGACATATCCAGTCTACCAATGAGTCCAGATCCTTGGCAAAATCGAGCATGTACCAATCCAACAGTTTTGGTATTGCCACCACTTTCTTTTTCGTCGAGATCCCCACCGTGGCTTGCAAGAACTCTTTTTTTTTTTGCAATTTCCAATTCAGAATCCTCAGACGCAGTGGAAATCCTCACCTTAATATAACAAGCGAGCATATGAAGTTATCAACAACTGAATCATAGAGAATTATGGACAAGGATTCTTGTCAACTTACTGCATGTGAGGACCAACTTCCACATGATAGAGCAAATGTGACGAGTCGTTCGGACAATTCCAACCCAAACACACTTCGAGTTGACATTTCCTCACTTTTTGGACTCTTTGTGAAAGTCTATGACAGGACATAAATTGATATGATATGAGATATTAGGGATTTTCTTCACATTATGGAAAAAATAAGAGAAAATGATCCTTACATATTTTGAGTGATAAGGGAGTCTCAATATAAAATGTTCAATCGTTATCGTGTTGAGAAAGTGGCCGCCAACATTTATGGTTGCCTTTTGCATCAACGCGACAACAGTTTCAGGACTTTCAGGAATTCCATGTTCAAGATATGCCTGAATTAATGAAGAGAAAATAAAACTATTTATAGTGTTCGACTTTGGTCTTATACAAAATCAAAGAATTATTAATTACCGGTTAATTACTTACATTCATCATGCAAGAATTGTAAATGTTGATCCAGAAAGCTTGCTTCTCCTGATGAGTAAGGCCTTTTAAATCAACTGATACTAATTTCTCGAGTAAAAGCCTGTAAATCAAGAGAGATCAAAATTTATAAGCTAATTTGGGTGAAAACTTTGAGAACTTTGTCCAATCATGGTTGCAACTTACTTTAGTCTACGAACTAGGAACACTGAAATTGTTGTCCGGATTGGATTAATCGAGCTTGCATCTATAGCGAAGAGATGCTTATAGGGAGCGATATCTTGCTTGCCAAACTCCGAGCAGATGGTGACAAGAAACCCAGAAGAGCAAAAATCATCGTAACAAGTGCCATGGCAAATACCTGAACACCAGTTCCAACAAACACGCACAATAAACCAGAGTTCACTGGTGCCCTAAATACATCTCCATGAACAATTTCTTCCTGGGCTTCGTCTTGTGTTTCCAACTGATTATAGTTTGCAATATCTCTGCATAAAGTTCTCATCATGATCATAGCTACCATATCGAAAAGTAAGAGGACGATCATCAGAGAATTTATGATGGAAAACCAATGGATCTTATCGTCATTCATAAGAAGGTATGTATCCCAACAATATGCCCACTTTATATCACTTTCCTACAAGAGGAGAGAAGCTGACAGATGAGAATCAAGGGACAAGTAAGAACTAAGAAAATGGAGAGGGCTTCAACGAGTACCTTAAAAGACACATCATAAGTAAACACCACTTCCTTATCTGTATCCACTTCCTGTGGAACGGTACTGCCTTGAACCAATTTTTTGGTATTTTTGTTGCAACTGGTCACCTGTGGGTTCTTCTCATCCCACTCTTTGTATTCATGATTAATGCTATTTAAAAGTTTA